>JACXGJ010000853.1:0-102789 GCA_016801105.1 Esox niger | reverse complement strand
GTTAACAACGAGGCTCTGACGTCCCCACTTCAGGAGACTCAATCACTCCACATTAATACCGAACCCAAACCTAGATGCATAACCCTAACCTGCACAGAGACCATGCTAATCCTCAGCCATAAAAAATGTCTTCCCCTCGACAAACGCAAAATACAGATGTGAGAAATATTGACGGAGACACACACACACACACACACACACACACACACACACACACACACACACACACACAGTAGTTCTTTCATCTGCACTTTAGAATACATTAACCTTTCCATTGTTTGTTTTCTGTGAAGGGTACCTTTTTGTTCTACCTTAAAATGAGGGGACAGAGACCACTGCCATGGTTGAATTGCATCGGCGCGCATCCAGTTTAACAGGGCAAGGCATATGGTGCCCGAACGTTAGCCTCTCAAATGAAAATGAGGAGAAAAAGTGGGGAATGAGCAGATGAAGACGAAGAGAGGGACGACACACTACTCAGGGAGTAGGTAACAGATTTTTCCAACTTGCTCCCTCTGTTTCTCCCTCAAAGTCTCTATCTGAGCTGTCAGTTCCTAAGGCTCTGCAATTACCCGTCAAAGATAAAAGGTCATAAGTGTTTGCAGAAGATGAAGGGAAACAAGGAATAAGAGAAAAAGAAGATGCTCTAGATTTTCCCTGCGCTATCACTGGGTGGCCTCAGACTAGACACAGCAAAGACAGTAGAATAAAACAGATTCATTGTTACCAAAGAAATTAGGTTAAATGTAAAGAGAGAAGGGTTTGGAAAAGAAGGAGCAATAGATGGAGGGGGAAATACTGTGCGGGATCAGACTAGACAGATATGAAAGATGTATATAGGAGAACACATAAAAGGAGAGTTTGTTTAATCAGAAACCCCTTTAGCTATTGTACATGCAGCAGCTATGTTTCCTGGGGTCAACATAAAACAAACAAAACATATTACAAATTAACAAACAGTTGTAGACAAAGCTACATACTATTTATTACATATCTAAAAAAAAATACATTTTAAAATCAAATAATAATATCAAGATAAAGGAAAGTTGGTGAAAGACATTCATACATTATACACTATTAGACATTAAAATATTCTAGGGACTGCAGGATCCACCAGCAAACCCCATTTCCAAATCACACATGATGATAATTTTGTTTGAAATGGGACACATGCACCCGCATAGTTCTACTAATATTAATAATAATACATATTACTATTCTTATTACTCTTTTTTGCTCACCGTAGAAAGGGTTATGGAGAGAGAGTGAGAAATAGAAAGAGTGATGAGAGGGTTATGGGTTAGAATTGACAGAGAGAGGGACAGTGTTACAGAGACACAGAGAGAATATCAAGGAGATGGTGAAAAAGAGAGAGGATTGAGTAAGAGGGCGAGCAAGAGAACAAGATTTAGAGAAAAAGGCAGAGCGAGGGTGAGCAAGAAAGAGCAAGAGAGTAAGTTAGAAAGTATTCCAGGCCCAGCGCTCTGTGCCATTTGAGTCACTGCAGGTTCCTCACGCCGCAGGCTCTGCTATATAAAGCTTAGACATCTGCTGGATTTTCCACCTTACTGCTGTGGAATTCGATTAAATATAATGCACATCCATGTTTTTGCCCTCATCAGTGGAAACTCAAGGGGGCCTGCTTATGCAAGTCGCTAGCCACATGTCTTGTGTCATTGACAAAGTGGAACTGTTAAAAAATTTACAATAAAGCATCCTGGGGTATATCATATTTAATTGCATTCTACAACAATAATGTAGGTTAAGGTTCTGTATGTATCGTGCCCTCTCGGCAAGCTGCACATCACTCAAGCTAGGTTCCACAGACGTACAGTATCTAGAAAAAACAACCCCCCAATATTTTATTTCATTGATAAATTGCTCATCTACAGGCCTGATGAAAAAAAAAATCCTTAATCAACTTGCCCTCCTCTCTTAAGAATATGCGTTTCACATTGCCTATACTTTTACATGGACATCTTTCTTTTGTCTCCTGCCAAAGACCAAGAGTGTCCTGCTGTTAACCTAAACAAATATGCTTTTTTTGAAACCCAGTGAGAAATTAAGATGCATCTGAGCATTTGAAACCTGTGTTTTCAATAAAATTCCCTCTCACAGTGCCGTCCACTAAGAGATGGAATTATCGAGTCTTGTGACAGTGTGTTGTGGTTCTCTCATCAAAGCCCTGCACTGAATCCTTCATCTCCTCAGGATCCGCCTTAATTACCATCTTCCTGATCATATCTTGTCTTTCTCATGTCTGGTTCTGGCTCGAATGCTCTTTGGCGCATTTTATGAATTGTTATAAACCTAACTAGGACAAGGTCTTATAAGGAGACAAAGAGAACAGGAGAAGGAAAAGGAAATGGGGGATTATAAAAGTGTAATCACTGAGGGATACCTTTTATAGTGATGAAGTCGTAGTGTGGTGGTGCTGCATGAGAGCACACGCCCCCCCCATTGCCACCACCTCCAGCACAGTCTCCCACTTTTAAACGGACTGGGGCTGTGGGTGCCACATCTGCTGTTCCCAGAAAGGGGTTGAGGAAAAGGCTAAATGAATTGAGTTACATCGAAAGGGAGATAGAAAGCGTCACACTGTAACACTGTTTCTCTTGTTCCCTTGGGGACTGTAGAACAGTTTGGGACAGCATTTGACAATTTCTTTATTTTTTGCCTTTCAGTCTGTCTGCTCTTGTTTTACCAAAACACAAACAACTGTGAAGTAGTGCAGCCTTTGGACAAAGTTGGGGTACATTAGTTTTTAGTGTGATCTGACAAAGGATTTACATTTTTCAAGTAGGTGCAGTAGTGGGTGTTTTTTTCCCATTCAAAAGGTACCCAGCCTTTTCCAATTAAATTATTCAATAATTACCCTTCATACCATGTTAGGACCCAGTGACATGATTCCAAGTAAATGCAGAAGGCCCGGATGTTCGTAGGCGTGTACTTCCTTGGAGGTTTTTAAGGTGGGGCCAATAAAAAAATGCTGTGGTCTAATACAAACGGTGATATATCCTAAGTTGTTTAACACATCTAGATGTGAATACCATGAAATGGTAATGAAAGCTGAAATCCTGAACTATTGTCTTATACTCAACTTTTGATCTTAAACCCAAATGTATTCAGTAAACAACAACAACAAAGGAATTTTTCTTACTGTTCCAATACTTTTGGAAGGGACTGTATATAGCCTAATACAGTAGCTAGATTTAGACTTGTTCAAACATTTTATTGTTCCAGCTAGTGCTCGCTTGCATGATTATGGTTTAATTTTCACTGCATAGCCATCAGAGTGTTTTCGGAAATACGGCAATGCATCTAACGCAATAGATAACCCAGATGAGGTTTTGACAGGTTTAGCTGTTTATTTTTTGTTCTGTAGAAATGGAAAGGGTCCATCAATGTTAACCCCATTTGAAACGAAAGTCTGTGTTCAATGCTCCAGCATCGATGGTTGGACACCACTTCTAACTGGTCAGTATGTGCTTAGTTAATGACAACTCACTGCTGATAGGTGGTGTTAAGTTGCAAAGGTCACCTTTAACACTCAACACATGATTATCTAAATATATGACGAAGAAAAGCAAGTGTTCTCAAACAAAAATAATAACACCTATAAATGATGAAAATTGTGTTGGAATATAAAAGCAAATAATTATGTTGTACTTGACATTTATGACATTGTTCAGTTATATGTATAATTATGTGTTATCAATGTTGAGGAGACATCAAAGCAATCAATGTGTATACAATGCGGTTAAATTTTTTTATCTAGTATATGTCCTTTTTATATAAACTCAATCTGTTTCCAATTTAACTAAAGATCCACGTGAGCGATTTTACTACAATCTCAAAATGTACTATTGATCTTCCACTGGATGAATAAAGGAAGCAATGGAAACCAGTAGTTAACCAGTTAAAATGTCAGCTTCTGCCCACAGTTCTTGCCTGAGCACAGAGAGTCATTGGAAAACAATTAAGGGAGAATCGACTGGTTGATGAGTGGGTGAAAAAGGCTGCTTGGTCAGTCAAGCAATTCTGATGGGTCATCTTCACTGAAGGATGCATGTGATGTCCAGGTTAGGCAACTGCAAGGTACACTGCTCCCCCAATACCTTCGGTCTTCCAATACCTCAACCCCAAAAATACCAAGACATTTCATCCACACAGTGTTTTTTGGCATAACAAAGTGTGTTAAATATTTAAAGGATAAATATTTTCCAGGCAAAACGAGCCATCTGGTAGGCAGTGAGACCATCTGGGAGATAATCAATTCAGCTTTCCCATAAAAAGACATGTGTGAAAAAGCAAGCACAGTGAGTCAGGTGATCGGTTGAATTGCAGCCATGAGTCTTGGAATATGTCTCTATTAACAATAATTGTTCAAATTGTTTGGTGATTCCACAGATGCCCAATGGGATTTAGGTCAGGGCTCTAAGCCACTCACTTCCTTGTCCTTTAGCCAACGTATGGTTGCTTTGGCGATGTTCTTTAGGTCATTGCCATGTTGAAACATGCCTTTGCACAACATGATCTCATAGATCTTTTGGAAGTATCTTTCCACCCATAGTGGATTATTTGCTTTAATTTGGCTCCACTAAGCAGAAGTAATTGATGAACAACTTCTTTTATAACTACAGGAATCAAAATCACTACAACTGATCACAAATAGAAGCCAATTGATTTGTGTTCTGGAAAGTGGTTCGTTTTACCTGAGCAACTTATCTAAATAAGGTTATTTTACTTGGATATCGTGGATTACTTTCTGCACCGTCATTTGTGCCTTCAAGTCGCCACCACAAATTGTATAGAGTTCTTTTGGCAACATGTTTGTTTGTGCTTGATGTCTTGAATATAGTGCGTTCATTGGAAGCGAGCTCTGTTAAGAAAACAGGTGTATTTGCTATAATCAATTATTGTGTTACAACAGGAACACTATTACAAAACTGTGCATGTTTCACAAAAACCTGTTGGTTTAGGTTCTAAGTCTTCAATGTACCTGTCACGCTTAAATGGTGTTCAGGACAAGTAGGTGCAGGCAGGACGGGAGCTCAAATAGACTGGTAATTTCATTTCAAAATGACTCCAACAGCACATGGACAGTGACTCGCAACCAACTATAATGAGGACTGAGTGAAAAGGACTGAACTAAATACACATGCTGATTAGCTAACACAAAACAGGTAAGTGTAAACACAAGTGGCATGATCAAACCTAATCAACTAAAAAGAAAAGGAAATGCCAAATAAGAACATGAACTACAACAGAAGACCAGAAGAGGGGGGGGCAGGACAGGACTGAACACACCAGACACACCAAGTCCCATTCGGCTGGGATCGTTAGAGTATCATGTTCAGACACATGGATATACTATACTAAGAAGCAAAGTCAACATGCCCAGGGTTTATTTTCATTAGCTGGCTTCTTTAAACCTGCAGTGTGTCACAACAGTGGTTATGAATTTGTTTAAACAACCCAGGTTTTCCCAATCTAGTGATGAGCGTGTTTATATAAAAAGGGCGGTGTTTGCACCATATGACCAATTGCAAAAATTGAATAGTCTAGCACTTTGCCACCCATGACCATCGCTGGTTCACAGCTTTTCCTTCCTTGGACCACTTTTGATAGGTACTGAACACTGCAGCCCAGGAACTCCCCACAAAGGCTGCAGGTTTGGATATGTTTTGACCAAGAAGCCTAGCCTTGTTGAAGTCAGTCAGATCCTAACGCTTGCCCATTTCTCCTTCTTCTAACACATCGACTTTGAGGGTTGAATGTTCACGTGCTGCCTAATATATCCCACCCACTGACAGGTGCCATGATAATGAGATTATCAGTGTTATTCACTTCATCTGTCTGTGGTCACAATGGTACGGCTGATTGGTGCTTATTGTTCATATATACAGCTCTGCATATCAGATTCTCTGTTTTTTACTACACATAGGTATGTGTTTGAGTAAAACAAACATATTTTATTCAATGAACTACTGACAACATTACACCTAAATTCCAAATACAAATATTGTCATTTAGAGTATTTATTTGTAGAAAACACTGTGGCTTGCAGGCCTCTCCAGGTCTCTGTCTGACTATTAGATGACCAGGTGTCAGGCAAAGCTGAAAATTTGAATTTGACTTGCCAGAAGATAACCTTAATCCATTCCTCTACGGTTCAATCCTTTTGGTATTTTGAAAACTTCATTAATGAGAAGAAAATAACAGCCAGGCTGAAGGACTTTTCTAGCTTTGCACAACTTCAGCCCTGCCCCTTAGAGCCTGTTTTTAACTGTCCTCACCGTACACATCACCCTAGCTGCTGTTTGCCATTCTTTTCGTAGGTCACTTGATGTCACTCTACAGTTGTTGACTGACATTTGAATGAGCTGACATCTCCTCAGTCAGTGGACTGTCGTTTTACACCCTCTGCCAGTCTAGCTTTGTTGAACCCAATGTCTGTTGCTTGACTTTGTTCTTATGAACCGCCATCTTTAAATTTTTCAGGATGGAAGCAACCTGACGCTCACTGTATCCCTCTGCCAGTAAAGCCAGAATTTAAACCTTATTTTCCTCATGCAAAGCTTTTCTTTTCAACTCTGTCATGCTGAATAGTTATTTTTTGCCATCCAGCTGGTCCTATTGCAAGAGGATAGTGATGACCACAGCAGTGTTTTTTATACTTTTCCTTGTTAAATAAGATTTGGTTCAGGTTATCACCTAATCAGTACCTCATTAAGTAAAATGAGGTGTGCCTGTGGTGGAATTTAACAGGCACTAAAATGGCATGGCTGCCATACATGCAGAGATGCTGATTTAAGAAAAATTTGGAGTGGTCTCTTAATTGAAAACAAAAAAAGTCAAAAAGGAAGGTTGTGCGAGGAACAGGAGTGCTCAATTCGCAGTGGTCTCTTTATTTTAACCTTTCGTTTTATAACTAAAAACCTTCCTTTCCAGCATTTTTGGAAAGGAACACATTTTTTTCCAGAGCTATATTTAATTTATACACACACACACACACACACACACGCAAACACACGCAACACAGTAGCTTATTTATATAGCACAATTCATACATAGAAGCAATTCAATGTGCTTTACAGAGAAAAAATTATAATGCAATAGAATCAAAACAGTCAGATCCATCATCAGTAGATTGTTACATTTACACAGAGGTTATTCCTCTGATAGCACCAGAACTTGCATTACAATTGGTAAAAGATTGCATAGTAATAAAACATAGAATGAGAAAATAGAAATAGAATATAAAAACATAGGAAGCTATAAGGCTCACAGTGTGGTTAAGTTTAAGAGCTCAGTCATAGGCATACGAAAAGAGTAGTGGTTTTAGCCTGGATTTAAAAATGGACAGGTGTGGTGAACGTCTAAGATCTTCTGGAAGTTTATTCCAGTTGTGTACAGCATAACTGCTAAACGCAGCATCTCCATGTTTAGTTTGGACTCTGGGCTCTACTAGCTGACCTGAGTTCATGGATCTAAGAGCCCTGCTTGGTTTATATTCTTCAAACATATAAGAAATGCATTTGGGTCTTAAACCATTCAGAGATTTATAAACTAGAAGCACCACATTAAAGTCTATTCTGTAACTAACCAGAAGCCAATGCAAAGATTTAAGAACTGGAATGATGTGCTCTGTCCTCTTGGACCTGGTAAACATTCTAGCAGCTGCATTCTGAATTTACAGTCTTTTTGGGGAGTCCAGTTAAGAGGCCATTACAGTAGTCAACCCTACTAGAGATAAAATCATGGATGAGCTTCTCTTGGTGTGTTTGAGTATCACCTGCAGAGCTATGGTAGTAAATGTTGTTGTTCTGTAGAATTTGGCCCAGAGGTAGTATAGAGAATTAACAGAAGCGGTCCGAGAACTAATCCCTGGGGAACTCCACATGTCACAGGCACCCTATCAGATTCATAATCACAAATGGCGAAAAAGTAACTCCAGCCATCCAGGTAAGATCTGAACCACTTAAGGACTGTCCCAGAGAGTCCTACCCATGATGTTTTTTGTTTGCTTATAGTTTTCTTTACCTTTACCAGTGCAACACGATCCATGACAGTTAAAATATTGGTATTAATATGATCCAGGATTACATCAACTGACTCTGCACTTATTGTACTTGAACCTCTGGGGTGATCAGTGATCAGTGTGTAAAATATGCAGAAATGATCAGACAAGGTCAAGTCTTTAACCAAGACAGAGGTAATACCTTTAGAGATGTGTTGCACATACTGGCAACATGCAGCTCAAGAAACTGACAAATAACCATGATTCCCTCCACTGAGAATCTAAATCTTTCATAAAGATACTCATCAGAGAAAGCCAACGGGTTTTGTTGGTCTCTGAATATTCTAATAGACCCTCTCACCATCTGTGCACTGAGCGCCATGGGATCTTCAAAGAATGGTGACACCATTTTCAATAGACAATTGATTGGTCAGTATGCAGTGCATTTATACCGGTTAACCTGTTCTCAAATATAATGTGCTCCGGTGCAAATTGGGTGTGCAGCATAAGTTACCATGGCAATGTAACCTGTTACAAGTGAAACACTGTTGTGACACTGGCAACACAGGGCACAACCTAAAGTTAGCTCACTAACTCGAAGTCCTACTTCGTAGTCTAGGTTTCTGGTTATTATGTTTTTTTAAAGTATAATCTATTATTGTTTAAATGACCGTTCCAGTATATATGCTGCTATTCCTCGTCTAAATGTTAGAAGGCGAATTTCACCAGCAAAGCACACCCACACCATCATACGTCCTCTTCCATTTTTCATGGTGGGAATCCGTTCACCCACTTTGCATCTCACAAAGACACAGCAGTTGGAACCAAATTATCCAATCCAGACTAAATTTCAGACAGATTTCCACCATCCACCAATGTTTCCCACATGCATTCATAGCCGTACGTAAAGGCTCAATGGTCAAAAACAACAGCCACCTATACAGACTACCTTCAGTGCAAGATGATTTATTGCAGGTAGGTGGCTGGTTATGCAGGTCTGCTATGCCGGCTCAAGTTGCACACTCACTTGACACAGATTCAAGCTTAAATGCAATTAAAAGATTTGTAGCAATGAGGGGATCAGTTAAGGTTATTCACTCGGACAATGGAACAAACTTGGTGGGTGCCCACCGTGAATTCCAAAGTACCAAAGTATGAAAAATGAAGAAATTTAAAACATTGTTAAAAAAGGGATTTGGGGGATTTTGAACCCCCATGCATCTCATTATGGAGGAGTTTAGGAAAGGCAGATCAGAACAATCAAAAGTGTCCTCAGTCGTTTATTAAATCAGCAGCTATTGGATGATGAGGGACTTCACACCCTGTTCAGCGAGGTTGAGGCAATTAATAACGACAGATCTATTACCAAAGCCTCTGATGATCCAGGTGCTAGGCTTCCCCCTGACGGTTTGATGCCAGCCCGCCCGCCCCCCCTTGGTTGTCCCAGGTCTTGGGTTCGGGAGCCCACGCCTTGGGTGGGGGGGGGGTACTGTCACGTCCTGGCTATGCCCCTAGCCATCTTCGCACTGGCTGGGGCCATAGTCAGGACGGGACTAGAAGAGATGCCTCTAGGCATCTCTATGTGCTTGGGTCTCCCCAATTGGAGGCAGGTGTGGGTTGTTTCCTCCAATTGGGGAATCTATTTAAGTTGAAGGTTTGCTCACACTGGTGTGGTTCATTTTGGTTTTGTTGCTGTATGCTGCCCAACCCAGTCACTGGAGCTGCTTTAAGTTTGTCTTGTTTCTTCATTAAAATCATGGAAAACATTCGCCTCAGCGTTTGTGTCCTTCAGCCAGCCTTGTGACAGAAGTAAACATCTGGTTTTATATGGTATTAATTGCGCTTAAACCTTCGGTACATAGAATATTTTTTTAAAACAACTTTTCTGATTATTTCTATAGTATAATGTTTGAAGTGAGTTAATGGCGCTGCGAAACCAAAAAGAGGAGGTTCTCTTGATTAAAATGATGCCTCACTTGTTCAAATCGAAAAATATACATTTTTTGATAATAGCTGGAAACTAATAGGCGGAGCTCAGAGTTCTAAAATAATTTTTTTTATTGGGTGTTGCATTTGATGACAGATAATGGCGCAGCCCAGTCATATCTTATTTTAAAGGGGAGGTCCTGCTGGTTAAAATGGTGTCCGATATTAAAAAATCTGGAAATATACATTTTGAGATATTTGCATCACTCTTCTAGTCATTATCACGTTTCCCCTATGGAACAGCCAAAGTTTCATAGGGGAAACTTTTTATGACTAGTGTGTTATGGCAGCAAAGCCCGCTGACCTGTCTTATCTTATTTAAAAGGGGATGTCCTCCTAATTAAAATGGTGCCCAACTTAAAAATGCGTCGTCCGCGTGTATAGCCTATAGGGAAACTTAGGCGGGTTCAGTGTTCGGAAACTAATGTGTATTACTGAAATGGTGAAGGCTGATGTTAGATGTTATAGGACAATTCTGATCAGCAGTTTAGTAAGGATGTCCGAAGACTTAGTGATAATATATATAAAACGTTTCCCAAATAAAGGTACTATATACTTTCAAGAGGTGTCAGCATAAGGACGATGAATGAAAAGCCTCATAGTTTTTACCAATGTAATTAGTGAAAAACCTGTGCAGATGAGGATCAATGAGGCAATTTTCATAACGTATCATGTAATCTGCTGGTGTATTACCAATAGAAACCCTTGTGAGGCTGAGTAGCCGTGAAAAGGGGAGCATACCCAAGAACATTGCTGTGTAGCATTTTCGCTAACATCCACATAAATCCACCCCACCCTCAGAAATTCTTGCAGGCGCGCTCTTTTCTGTACCTTTCAATATTAGTCAATGTACGACTTTTTCAGTGAAAAGTGCATTGTGCCACCCCATCCCGCCCCTTTCTTTAAAATGTTCTCACGGTTTAGGGGAAATCTATGCAAGACACAATATGGTGAGGTTGATTTTGTTTAACTAGCCTTATGCGGCCAACGGTAGTACGAGCTATTTTGCCAAATTATCATGCCAATATTTTTTATCATGCCAATATTATATTTCATTTTTATAGATTTTGCTAATGACAGACTAGAGAGTTTTACCTACATTACCTGCCTTCTGGTAGAAAAAGACATTGCATGATGTCTGGTCTGTCGCACATGTGGTATTTCACGATTTGCAACTTGTCTGCTAAAGTTTATTTATGGAACAAAGTCAGATACAGATGACAAGATGAGTGACTCCGAGACAGGAAAGTAATCAAGATTTGAACTTCCGGTAAGATTGGTGAATCGTCTTGTTCAACCATCTTTGAACAGAGACATTTGGTCCCAGAATTCAGTGGAATGAAAACAAAAATGACTGCGCCTGTAAACTGTAATTAGCCAAACATGCTCAACATAACTTTCCTAAAGGCATTTTTCACTGATTCTATTTGTTTAATACTAAATATGCAAGAATCGGAATTCATTATTTTTCAACATCTTCAGTGAATTTGTGTATAATAACGTAAATAAAGGCATTAATTCAAACCATTGTCTACTGGTTAGCATATGTTTCATTGATACAGGTGGAGTGATCATCAGGAAAATAACACATCTTATAAGGGTATTCAACAAATATTCAGTAACTCTGCCCTGAACAGTTTCAAAATATAATACAAAAATCTGAATACTGCTCCAAATCTAATAAGCAACATAGTGTTTATGGGCTACTGTGGTGGCAATTTGTTGTCATAATATACAATTCTGGAATTGTCAGTGCATACTGAAATGATGGGGATATATGTTAGTTTGCACAAATCATTTGTCAGATGTGACTACTGCATTGGGCTGAACCCCACCAAATCGGAAATGTGCAAGATATTGCTACAATATGCACCCAGAGAGCAATTAGGGTAAACTGCCTTGCTCATGGACAAAATTACAGTTTTTAATCAAACTGCAGTTTGAGTGACTGGATCTAGTAACCTTTTGATTACACGTCAGATGTTGCAGTTTATTGGTCATAATAACATTCAGTGAATGTCATTAAAGGTTTAGTTATTCTGCAACCGATGTCTTTTCCCATTCCCCAAATTGCAGGTGCACAATACACTGTTGGGATTCTGGGATTATTTTGAGTGTATAAACATGGGTGGGTAGCCAACAAGAATACCATTTGAAGTGTTCATTCAAAATCAAACAAAAACCTTCATAACTGGTTAAGTTTGTGAGGCAATACATGATAAAAGTTGTATGAATAATAAGCTCACGGTTACTCATTTAATGGTCATATGTTTTATCTACTGTATGTTATATCTACTTTTATTCTATGGTTATACAATGCATTTATAACCTACATTCACCACTGTGCAAAACAGTGTTTGTTATGCTAATTGTTGGCATATATGGGCTTATTTAAATAACAAGAGTGAAAATAGAATGATAGATATTCTTATCTTAGTTTCTATAATCATATACAGTGGATATAAAAAGTATACACACCCCTGTTAAAATGCCAAGGTTTTGGATGTAAAAGAATGAGACAAAGATAAATCATGTCAGAACCTTTTTCACTTTTAATGTGATCTATAATGTAAACAATTCAGTTGAACAACAAACTGAAATCTTCAAGGGGGAAAAATAAAAAATAACCTGGTTGCATAAGTGTGCACACCCTCTTATAACTGGGAATGTGTCTGTGTTCAGAATTAACCAATCACATTTAAAACCATGTTAAATAGGTATCAATACTCACCTATGTGTAAACCTCCTTAAGGTGTAAACCTCCTTAAGGTGTAAACCTCCGATCTTGGGTAGATGCGTTCTCCTCCTCAGCCACGAGCCATTGGAGGGGGCGTAACACCAAGGTTTAACTTTTTGGCCATAATTCCAAAAGGTATGATTGGCGCAAAAACAACACTGCACTGCAAATATTTTTACATTACAAACACCTGGCATTTTAACAGGGGTGTGTAGACTTTTTATATCCACTGTATATAGGCCTACACATTTTTGGGATGGCGCAAATCCATCTGTCATCTTGATCAATCTCTGCGATAACCAGTAAAACCTGTACATTTTATTTGTATTGTAATTCATCTAGCATTTTGAATCTGCTTAGCTACAACTACTCATCTAAGTTTTCCTAGCCACTGAATTTCAACACTACTGTTGTTTGCTCCTTGGGGGTTTTGTGAAAGCACTTTGTGACAACTGCTGATGTAAAAAGGGCTTTATAAAATAGATTTGATTGGGGTAGGTAGGTAAATCATTTTAAAAACACCAACTAAATAATATTTTGAGACTGAAGTGTAGAATTTACTTGAGCTAGCCATTAGCCAATGTGTTTCTTTTAATGTATCAACTAATGTACTACTGTCGTGGCTAAAAGCACATTATTTGCAAAGCATGGCACTGTATATTGTAATATGCGGTTAAACAGTGCTTAACCCGTTTAACACAGTAACGGATATCATTTAGCATTCCCCAGTGCAATATGCAGGGAAAATGTTTTTCAAAAATACTTTTCGGTTGGTGTTGGTAGGTTAGAGAAGTACTTATCCAATGCATTGATGTTAGCTAGATTGGGTATATGCTTTTTTGACCAAATGCTTTTGTCAGTCCTGATAGAACAAATCCTGCCTTGATATCACACAGAACAAAGAATTTGACCCCAAACCTATGCCTCTTTCATTTGTCGAAATGCCAACCTACCCTTCCACAGCATTAGAGATTAATCGATGCACAGATCTTTGTAGGGGACAAAGACCTGACCAAATGCTTTTGTCAGTCCTGATAGAACTCTCCTTATTTTGTGCAAGGGGTCTTGGAGGTTTGCTGTGGCATTATTGGCAAAGTGCAGGCATTGTAAGATGACTGAGAAGCGGTCTTGGGAAAGTTTGTCCAATGGTTCTGGTTGACTTTCCTTCTTTTCTCAGCTTGACAACGGCTTGCTTTTCTCCCATTGACAGCACTCTGGTCTTCATGTTGGTAGAAACTTAGACTAGTCATGCAGAGCTATTTAATGTTTGAACAATCAACCTAAAAGGCAACAGCTGGGCAACAAGAAACATCTGTCAGTCACATGTTCCAATTGTTTTGCTCACTTGAAAAATGGGTGGGTTCAAACAAAGGGTGTTATGTCCTGAGTTGTTTAACACATCTAGATGTGAATACCAGGAAATGAAAGCTGAAATTCTGAACTCTTGTTTCATACTCATCTTTTGATCTTGATCCCAAGTGTCTTCAGTGAACAACAAAAACAAAGGAATTTGCCTTACCGTTCCAATACCTTTGGAGGGGAATGTATGTCCACTGTAGGTTTTAGGAAATCACTATTGGGAATAATGTTATTGTAAACTACATCGACTTATTATTGGTGCCTTTTTGTGTGTGTTTCAGATATGCGAGTACTGCAGAATGCGTTGTTTATGAATGGTGATGAGTACAGAGAAGAATTGGGGTGTCAGTGCATTAAACCAGCCCGACAGCACACTGCCATCCACTGTAGAGGCCAATGGGCTAGACACACGTACAGGTCTAAAGTACGTCATTAGACATGTATGTGCATCTAGCCCATCTGCCTCTGCAGTACACCTGGTTTTACATGTTCGTTCTTATCTGTAGGGATTTAATAAATATTTCAGCAGTGAGCAAGACAGTTTGTGGGAGTTCCTGTTTTCAGATTTACACAAACAGCCACTATACACATGTATTTGGTTCCACAACTATTGCAAAATAAAAAGGGTCCTGTAAACCAGCAGCAATTTGATAGTATTATTAAACATTCAGATGTGGCAGCAGGGTTTGACATTGGCACCTGGACACCCGCCAAATGCAGGGAGTCACTCTTACTAGCCACTTTGCCGGGTAGCTTTCTATAAATCTATGCATAGAGTATTTCTTGTATTCAAAGCTCAAAGACAACAGCCTTCCCAAAAATCCTGCATGCTAAAATTTGTGTTGGCATGGTAAAACACTCAGTACTGGCTCCCTCCAGGGCTGTGTGCTGAGCCCGCTCCTGTACTCTCTCTCCACCCACAACTGCCGAGCAACTTACATCTCCAACACCATCGTTAAATTTGCTGACAACACCACCATCATAGGCCTGATCTCTGACAATGACGAGTAAGCCTATAGAGACAAGGTAAAGTCCCTGACTTCGTGGTGTCAGGAAAATATGTCAGTTGAACGAAGGAGATTATTGTTGATCACAGGTCGCAGCGGCGGGGAGACCACGCCCCCATACACAATGGGTCTGCAATAGGGTTCACAACATCCGGTCCCTTGGGGTCAACATCAGCGATGATTTGACCTGGTCTCATCACTCTAACATCTTTGTGAAGGAGGCCAGGAAACAGCTCTTCTTCCTATGCCGATTAAGGACATTTTGCATGGATTCCAGGATACTCACCAACTTCTACAGATGCACTATTAGGAGTATCCTGTCCAGCTGAATCAGTGCCTGGTATGGCAGATGCACCGCCTTCGACCGTAAAACACTTCAGAGGGTGATTAAAACAGCAGAGCGCATCACAAAATCTGACCTGCCATCCCTGCAGGATATCTACACAGAGAAGTGTAGGAGAAGGAGCAAACAAATCATTACAGATCCCAGCCACCCATGCCATGGACTGTTTATCAAGCTGCCGCAAGGAGTATTCCGTCCAAAACTAACAGGCTACAGGACAGTTTCATTCCTCAGGCCATAAGGCTGTTCAATTCAGGAGCCCCTCTTCCCTTTCATCCATTGTCCCATGCACACCTGGCACTTTATATCATGCTCATCTGCAAATCATTTTAAGGACACTTTTACATTGCACTGCGGTTGTACACTTATTATTATTAATGCGTGTTTTTGTATAGTGTTATTATTGATTGTTTAATCTTAATTTTTATATTATAATCACTGTTACTTTTAACTGCACTGTCAGGAGTAGTAAAACCAAGCATTTCATTGCGATAACTTGTTATTGCAAATGTCAAATAAACATTTTGAACTTTAACTTTGAAAATGACAGTTGGAGGAAACTTTTTCCATATTGAGTATTGCCAGGTGGGGTGTGTTTCCAACACCATTGGGCTATTTTTAATGAGCTTAGGCGAGTAGATTTCTTTTCTGGAGAGTGCGGCAGAATACAATATACTGTCACTGAAATTTGTCACCTTGCATACAGGACCACATGGGTCCAGACATCGCGGCCATGAGTAATGTTGGAAAAACAAGTGGATCCTAGTTTTCTTTTACACCCTAGCATGTCAAAATGTTCCATTAAAATTGAGTAACCTCAAACTACAACGAATCTACATTAAAAATTGTTTTCTCTTTCCAGGTGACTTCTAGTTGCCAAAAATTACAGATTTGTTTTAAAAGAAAGACAAACAAAGATGACCTGTGAAAAGACTATCAGATTAGGGTATGTGTAATCACTAAAAACATTAGGCTATATATGCAATATATAGAGTAAAAATTTAAGTTACAAACAATATAAATATATGAACATGAAGATGAAGTGGCTTGAACATTAATGCACCATTAATGCTAAAAATACATACAGGTTTTGGAGGAACCTATGCTGCAATCCAGACAACGTCTTTTTCAGGGAAGGCCTTGCTAATTTTAGCAAGACAATGCCAAACCACATTCTGTACTTATTACAACAGCATGGCTGTATAGTAAAAGTGTCCTGAACTGGCCTGTCTGTAGTCCAGACTTGTTACCCATTGAAAACATTTGAAATATTATGAAATTAACAATACAACAAAGGAGACCGTGAATTTTTGACCAGCTGTAATCCTATATCAAGCAAGTAAGGAAACAAAATTCACTTTGAAAACTACAGAAATGTGTCTCCTCAGTTTCCAAATGGCTGTCTGGGTTCCAGACTGTCTGATAGCACCAGAACTTGCATTACAATTGGTAAAATATAGCAGGATGTACATTTAATAACACAATGAATTAAGAAGATAAATATAAAAAACAGCATAATAATAAAACATAGGATAATAGAATTGATATAAAATATAAAACATAGATAGCTAGAAAAACTATAACACAGAATAATAAAATAGAAATAGAATATAAAACAAAGGAAGCTAGAAAAACTATAATACTAAACAGTGCTGTTATAAAAACAGGCTCACAGTGGGGTTAAGTTTGAGAGCTCAGTCATAGGCACGTGAAAAGAGAAGTGTTTTTAGCCTGGATTTAAAAATGGACACATTTGGTGAATGTCTAAGATCTTCTGGTAGTTTATTCCAGATGTGTACAGCATAACTGCTAAACGCAGCTTCTCCATGTTTAGTTTGGACTCTGGGCTCTACTAGCTGACCTGAGTTCATGGATCTTAGAGCCCTGCTCGGTTTATATTCTTGAAACATATCAGAAATGTATTTGGGTCCTAAACCATTCAGAGATTTATAAACTAAAAGCACCACTTTAAAGTCTATTCTGTAACTGACCGGAAACCAATGCAAATATTTAAGAACCGGAGTGATGTGCTCTGTCCTCTTGGTCCTGGTTAACATTCTAGCAGCTGCATTCTCAATGAGCTGCAGCTGTTTTATAGTCTTTTTAGGGAGTCCAGGTAAGAGGCCATTATAGTAGTCAACACTACTAGAGATAAAAGCATGGATGAGCTTCTCTTGGTCTTTTTGGGACACCAGGCTTTTGATTCTGGATATATTTTTCAGATGGTAGAATGCTGTTTTGGTGACTGTTTTGATATGACTGTTAAATGTGAGGTATGAGTCTATCAGAACACCAAGAATACGGACTTGATCTTTGGTTTTAAGGGCCCGAGCATCCAACTCTTTACTAATAATTGTTATTTTATTTTTGTTGCCAAACACAATAATCTCTCTTTTATCTTGGTTTAATTGTAGACAATTTTGGTTCATCCAGGTATTTATGTACTCTATACATTGACACAGAGAGTCTATTGAGCTGTTGTCATACGGTTCGAGAGACTGTGGTAGTTAATGTTGTTGTTCTGTAGAATTTGGCCCAGAGGTAGCATATATAGATTGAACAGAAGCGGTCCGAGAACTGATCCCTGTGGAACTCCGCATGTCATAGCCACCCTATCAGATTCATGATTACCAATGGTGACAAAGTAATCATCTAGATAAGATCTGAACCACTCAAGGACTGTCCCAGAAAGTCCTACCCAATTTTCCAGCCTATCTGTAAGTGTTCTATGATTTACAGTGTCAAAGGCTGCACTGAGATCTAAAAGAACTAGAACAGTTATTTTATCTGAGTCAGTATTCAGTCGTATATCATTTAAGACTTTAATCAGGGCCGTTTCAGTACTGTGGTGGAGTCGGAAGCTTGACTGAAATTTGTCTTGAGGTCACAAAACCGGTGAGCTGATTGAATACAACCTTCTCAATGATCTTTGTGATAAAAGGGAGACTAGAAACAGGTCTGTAGTTGTTCATTATAGATGCATCCAGTGATTTCTTTTTTAATAGGGGCTTAATGGCAGCTGTTTTTAGAGATGTTGGGAAAATGCCCGATTGCAGGGAGCTATTAACTATTTGCTGCAGGTCCTTTGTTATAGAGTTCCAAATTGTTTATAAAAAGTCTGATGGCACAGTGTCGAGACAACATGTAGAAGCTTTAAGATGACAAACTGTTTCTTCTAAGGATTTTTTATCAATTGTAGTAAATTGTGACATAATAACCAAGTTATGTCTTGGTGGTCGTAGTGATGGTACAGTGTCCTTGTTAGACTGTGTAGTGCTGATGGTTCGCTTAATACTTTAAATTTTTTCACTAAAGAAACACGCAAATTCATCACATTTCACAGTGGAGTTAAGTTGAAACATTAATATTTTGTTGTTGAAAAAATGAATAGGATTTGTTTTCTTTGCATTATTTGAGGTCTGAAAACAATATTATTTTGGTTATTTTGACCAATTGTTATTTTCTACAAATCCAAATACAATATTTGTTTGGAATTTGGAAGCTATATTGTCAGTTTTTTATAGAAAAATACAAATGTTAATTTTACTCAAACACATAACTATGAATAGTAAAACCAGAGAAACTGATTATTTTGAGGTGGTCTCTTAATTTTTTCCAGAGCTGTAGACAAATTTCAAAAGTTTGGGGTCACATAAAAATGTCCCATAAAAATACTTTTTTTTTGTCCATTAAAATTTAAATGATCAGAAATACTGTGTAGACATTTTTTAAGTTGCAAACTCACCAGTCTATGCTTGTACTGAGAAATTAAGGCTATTCCATGTGAGAAAATGCCAAGAATTTGCTAAGATGTCATACAAAATGGCATCTCTAACCAGAATAGAAAAAAGGTGTGGGAGGCCCCGGTGCACAACTGAACAAAAGGACAAATACATTAGTGTCTTTCATCAGCACAACAGTTTTAACCAGTTTCACTAATTTATGTTGATACAGATTCTAATTGTGGTTAACGAAATAGTTATTTACAAACATTTCATCTGAGGCATAGTTGCTGTAACAATTAATATTCCTTCCATCAACCTACCAATAATATTAGACTATCATTGATTAAATAAACATGTAAAATGACATTTAACACAGGGCCTTTTTAAATTAGCATACCTGTTAACAAAATGTTATGGTGCCCATTGCTTTATTATTCCATCAGCACACCTGCAGTCATCCAAAACAAAGGTGGTAATTCTGAAACATTATTGTGGAATGCTAATTAGCAACAATACAAATAATTGTCCATAACCTTGATGGAATAATCTTTCCAGAGTTAACTTTCGCACTCTGGTTTCCATGGCCTTTGCGGTATACAGTATGTCTCTGCAGTAAACTTTGTGAAGTCTTTGTTGGACATGACTGAGCTCACATTCCTTGTCAGTGGTAGCCATGTATCAAATTCCCAAAAGATTTAGCAAATAATATTTAGCTACAAAGAAATGAACAATAAAATCAGTTAATGACATTGGACAATTAAATCAATGGGCAAATTACAGGTAACTTAATGCCTCCGCTGGAATTGATTCTATTTATTATGCAAATGTGAATTTATTAGATTTAAGAAGGGTGAAGGCATCAGCCATATGGGACGTGTTTTGGATGGGAATAACTTTGGCTTCTTCAAAGCATTTTGGTTGTCAAACACAAAATGTACCCCAATTGTTATTTAAAAAATGTTTTTTTAGATAAAAAGCATAATCACAGATTGCTTTAAAAAGTGATCAAGGCTTGTTTACCTTACATGTGCTCAGGCACAACACCATCAATTACTATCTCAGGTGTGAGACAGGTTGTTTGGGGAGCAAAGGTCTCTATGTTTTAAAGTGAGAGAAAAAAGTATTTGATACACGGCTGATTTTGTATGTTTGCTCACTGACAAATAAATTATCTGTCTATAATTTTTATGGTAGGTTAACTTGAACAGTGAGAGACAGAATAACAACAACAAAAAAAAAACTTTGAAAAATATAAAGAAGCGTTCACTTTGCAGTGGTTTGCAATATTTTTGGAAAGGCAAGAAAAAGGTGCTCTTGTCTCTTAATTTTTCCGGGGCTACATGTATTCTATGTATGACTAATCGATGGGTATATATGTCCTACATTTCTTTACATATTCCATTTCAGATGTTTTTTTAATATATTTAAATATGTCTTAAATACATGTAAATATATTGTTTTAAATGACAAATGTATTCTTGGTAATATGCATTTAGCATTGATATCTGAGATATTTCAATATTTGTATTGTTTTATGTAATATGTCATTATGTTATCTAGTCATTCTTTGAAGTACTTTTACAAACAGGAATAGCATTCATGACACTGTGTTAAAATGTATGCATATTGTTTTCATAGTGTGTCTCTTAGTCACATACATTGTATTATGATATTGTAAGAAGCATAGTTTACATATTTCATTAACATATTCAAGGCACATATGTAAATATGTTGAGAAATCCTCTACATACAGTTTATGTACATATATATGGTTTGCATGAATTTTCCGTGTGGGAAACCAAAAAGGTCCTAAGTTGAATCAAATTAAAGAACAAAGACTTCATGAGCTGTTCAATACAACTGGAAGGCAATTCAAAAGCAGGCTATTATGACACATAATTGAAGCAGTAAAGAAAAACCATTGTCTGCTTTTGGGAATGTAATGTGCATTCACAATGAATGGGGGACATAGCAGTGAGGGAAATTAGTTGTGTTGTAGCGAACCAGCCATCACAGAGCCTGTGACAGTCACATGTTCAACTCCTAGCAGAAGGTATGTAGTAGTAACAGGCAACACATCCTTTCTGTGGTCCTTTGTTCAGAGTTAGTCAGCACATCTGTGTTGTGCTAAGTTTCTTATGCCCATTTCCTCTTAACACTGCATATTTTTAATAGAGTGGTCCCTGGATCATCCAATCAGACCAGTGTGATTAGAACGTCTCTTTAGAATGCCTCATTCGAACATCCAGTTATGAGTGACACAACAATCACTAGTCAGTCTGACCACGTTTTGGTTTTATTCACATTTATTTAGCTTAAACAGACTTTGTTACTTTGTCCTCAATATGTCCTCAATATAATTTCATAGTGTAGATGTTCAAACATTTACAGAATCTACAATTCTTATCTGTATCCAAAGGATTCCTGTATGTCAACGTTGAGATGCAGTGGATATAAAAAGTAAACACCCCTGTTAGAATGCCAGGATTTTGTGATGTAAAAGAATGAGACAAAGATAAATTATGTCAGAACTTTTTTCCACTTTTAATGTGACCTATAATGTGAACAATTCAATTGAAAAACAAACTGAAATGTTAGAGGGGGGAAAATGAAACCTTAAAATTACCTGGTTGCATAAGTGTGCACACCCTCTTATAACTGGGGATGTGGCTGTGTTCAGAATTAACCAATCACACTCAAACCATGTTAAATAGAAGAAGCCATTACACACCTGCCATAATTAAAAGTGACTCTGATTAATCAAACATAAAGTTCAGCTGTTCTAGAATTTGATCCTGATATTTTCTAAATTGCATCTCAGGCCAAAAGCCAGAGGGATCTCATTGTTGAAATAAATCAGTCAGGAGAAGGGTACAAAACATTTCCAAAGCATTAGATATACCATGGAACACAGTGTAGACAGTCATCATCAAGTGGAGAACTATGGCACAACAGAGACATTACCAAGTACTGGACGTCCCTCCAAAACTGATGAAAAGACAAGAAGAAAAATTGTCAAGGAGGCCTCCAAGAGGCCAACAGCAACACTATTGGAGCTGCAGGAATTTCTGGCAAGTACTGCCTGTGTGCTACCTGTGACAACAATCTCCTGTATTCTTCATATGAATAGTCTATTGGGTAGGGTGGGAAGACAGAAGCCTTTTCTTGCAAATAAAAACATCCAAGCATGGCTGAAGTTTGCAAAAAAAAAAAAGGTCTTCCAAAACCACATGGGAAAATGTCTTATGGTCTGATGAAACTGATGTTGAACTTTTTGTCCGTAATTCCAAAAGGTATGTTTGGCGCAAAAACATCACTGCACATGAAGTGGGCTGTGCACAGGAGATGTCCTCGCAATTGGACAGATTTTGAGGGCTTTTCAAAGTTTTTCTTCAGCTGGAACCAGGGCCTTAGTCAGGGTGTAGGGAATAATGAACAGTTCCACATACCAGGCAATTTTGGCACAAAACCTTCAGATGTCCGTTAGAAAGCTAAAGATGAAGAGGAAGTTCACTTTGCAACACGACAATGACCCAAAGCACACATCCAAATCCACAAAAGCATGGCTTCACCAGAAGAAGATTCATAATTTTCCCAGACCTGAATCCAATTGAACATCTGAGTGGTGATCTGAAGAGGGCTGTGCACACGAGATGTCCTCGCAATCCAACAGATTTTGAGCACTTTTGCAAAGAAGAGTGGGCAAATGTTGCCACGTCAAGCTGTGCCATGCTAATAGACTGCTACCCAAAAAGACTGAGTGCTGTAATAAAATCAAAAGGTGCTTTTACAAAGTATTAGTTTAAGGGTGTGCACACTTATGCAACTAGGTTATTTTGAGTTTTTTATTTTTCGCCATCTAAGATTTCAGTTTGTTTTTCAATTGAATTGTTCATGTTATAGATCACATTAAAGGTGAAAAATGTTCTGACATGATTAATCTCTGTCAAAAAATGTTACATCACAAAAATCTGGCATTTTAATAGGGTGTGTAAACCTTTTATATCCACTCTGTCTTCCAAAGCACATCTATTGCAGTTCTTATCAAGGATCAGGCAGTGCAAATATATTCAGTTTCCTTAGCTGAGTACATACTTTTATATTTATTGATATAAGTGGAACCCATGAGCCTGGCATTGTTAACGGAATGCAGTTAACAATGTTAAGCCACACAGAATTACAATCTAACAACTGTAATGATTGTGATACTTAGTTTCCCAAATGGGCCACCTGGATATATGCAAATGCAATTCAAGGTTTTGCTGATAATAGTAACCCTTCATTGCTCATTTGGAAATTGGCCAAGTACTCACCCCTCTTATCCCACTGTTGCCTAATCCTACGGTGGCACAATTCAGATGTTCACTAGAAACCAAGATCATTAAAATGATTCATAATGACAGTTAAACGTTAATGGTGGGGATAAAGTCAAGGATGTTTTGCATTTATTAATTACTACAACTTGTACACCCGGCACAGGCAGAAGAGGATTGGTCAACTGTCTGAGCCTGGTTCTTATCTAAGTTCCTTCCTAAATGTTGGCCCCTCTTCAGGAGTTTTTTTTCCTAGCCACTGTGCTTAAACACTGTTGTTGCTTGCTCCTTTGGGTTTCAGGCCGGGTGTTTTGTAAAAGCACATTGTGACGACTGCTGATGTAAAAAGGGCTTCATAAATAAATTTGATTGATTGAGAGGATATGAGAGGAGCCTTTAATAAGACAAAGGTAGCATTTAACTTATGAGTAGGGTTGACATTTTCCATGGTTTTCCTGAAATTATGGTAGGAGGATTTCAAGAATCTTTCAAGAAAGATTTGGGAGAACCAGGGAATTTAGCAAACCTACTTATTGGAGCCTGCATACAATGTACCAGTAGCTGACTCATAGCAAGTTTTGTAGATAATGTTGTTTCGATTAGTGAGGTTAGTGCGTGAGTCAGAGACTTGGCATTGCAGGGTTTCTCAGGCCAGATGGCTTGAATGCTCAAAACAAGATCTGAGTGTGCCCCATAGGGAGGCAGATCGAATGAACAAGACCAATGTCTTCATGGTATCAGATTAATCTGTGGGATAGGTGGCGTAATATCAAGTAGTTCCTGTGGATTAAAGCTTGTGACTCCTGTGTTCTCTTTCCATCAATTATTGTAGTTGACAAAGTGTTTCATTTGGGAAAGAGAGAGGAGTGTAATGTAGTCAGATTTGTATCAGAATATTTCAATCATTTATGTATTAAAAGTTACGAAGGTTTATTGGTCTTTTACAAACTATAATGGTTTTATCACAAATGAATTGAAAGGCATATGATTCAGCTTCTAAAAATTCACATGTAGGCTGTTCCAGTTTATATGGTTTCAGTTAGATTCTAAAATTACACTTCACTTTGCAAGCCATGTTGCGGTCGTAGGGGAGCCGGCTGTAAAACAGGTTGATTGCATAAAAATTGTCAGAGCAACAGTCATTCCCTCTCTGAAATCGCTTATTGGGGTTAGATAAGGGTTAAGGTCAGGTTATGGGTTAAATTTAGCTAAAGAATACTTTTTTTAATAGTTTATCCTAATTAAAAAATGGCCTCTGTCTTTGAAAACACAAAAGTTAAATTTTAAAACAAAACACTGTTAAACACTAAGAAGCGCAAGAAACCTTATGAGATTCCAGTTCTTCTAACAAAACCACGCAGGACACAAAGGGCTCAGCTGGGTAGGAGTGGGGATTGCAGAATGCGGGAAAGGAGGAGTTGGAAGGGTGATGGAGAAGGGAAGAAAAAAAATCTATATTTGCTAGGCCTATGGGAATTCCCTTATGCTTTTCAGCAAGGCGAGTGTCTGGGGGGTTCTGTACCTTCTCCTTCACACTGTGATGTGCCACAGACTTTCTGGATGCTCTCACTTAGTCTGGGCTGAAAAAATATTTTACTTTGTGCTTATTTCATGACTCTTTTTACCATACAGATTGAAAACAGGAGATCCATTGGAGATGTAATGCTTTCGTTTGCGATTAGGTTCTGTAACCTGCGGTTTGCACATACTCCTTCATATGCACATTGACCTTTTGTATTGTATCTTATCATTGTGTGTGTGCAAGACAGAGAGTTAACTGATGTATTGGTGTCCTATTAGTTGTTCCTGTCTAGTTATGATTAATGTTACCACGTCATTCCCTCTCAGACTCCTTTGCTGCCCCCAACAGGTTCTTCAGCTGTGTATTGATTAAATGACCTCTAACCAGAGATGCTCTAGCCCTTTCATCTCACCACACAGTTCCCCTTTAGCCTAAGCCAAGCCTATCATTGCACCACACTCCACAGTGTCGCCCTTTCACATTCACTGTACAACCTTCGCTTGTCCTTGGAATTATAAATCAGCCTTGAGGGACAGCAAAACAAACAAACATCAAACCAACTGTACGTATATCTAATACAGAATAAACTCCTGTTGAATGTCCCTTTTGGAAACACCATGAGTAGCACTGTATAGACTCAAGCCACCTCGTAACACATCAATCATGGCCTTCAGCCTCGGCTGTGACGAGGCAATCAGTCATGGTGTCATACTGAGCATGTGTTAAGCCCTGGCAGTGATGAAGGATGGTGGGAGGCCATTTCGGGGTTTGCTGCATAAACCCCCATGCTGTTTCTTAGCAGCAACTGGCCAAGCCGTTGGCATCATTGATTGCCCAGTGACTAGGATTAAACCAAAGCTCAGAGGCAAAGAAAAGTTGTCAGTCAACAAATAAACAAAAATAAACAGTTATGGACTTAACATTTGTGATGGTGGTGAAGCTAATTTTGAGGATGTACATATTTGCTATTACCATAAATATGTCTTTTACCAACAATAAAATATCCATTGTGGTTCAAGTTTTTTCCTTTTCTAATTGCCATTTTGTATTGGTACATTAAGGCACCAAAGTTGTTTCCCATAGCGTTATTACAGCATGGTCTGATTGGAACATATTCTCCAAGAGCATGGAATGCGTATTTTCTAAATGCTATCTACAATTTTTCTCTCTGTATTAAAAGGAATGAAACAATTTAAGTGATTTTGGCCCTGGAACATTATGTACTTACAGAAATAGGGCAATTATTTTTATTTTTTTAAATGGAGAGAAAACTATTTTAAAGAGATCTCAATAAGAAAGTCACATCTATTAACAAAAAAAGAGAATAAAGATATTTAGGAAAAAGATAACTGACATTTGCTCAATGTGCCAAGAACAGCACGGCCCAGTGAATCATTTCCCACAGGGGAGGGGAAGGACAGAGCAGGTGCTCTTTTTACCGGCACTCATCTGAACTGGAGTACTCCATCTGGTCTGATACCCTCGGTTTCCCATCCGTGACCCACAAAAAAATCAGCTGGCGGGTGAAATGACAACATTCCTTATACCCGAGGGTCAGTTTACGGTTCAAACCAATTAAATTGTGGTTAGGAAATTGTTTGAAACAAGATAGCTAATAGCAAAATTACACTTCCAACCCTAACCTCCCTCGCTTTTCTGTACAGCAGCTGTGTGTGGCAATCAGTAGACCGTCACATTTGGTTGTTTAGCAACTGACATACACAGTACAGCTTTATGTTCATGCCCATGTCACCCATACAGGCCTTGGATGTTTGCCAGTGTAGTTCTTCAACTGGAGGATTCCCTTCTGGCTTACAAATATCCAACACCATGGGTGTAGTTGTAATTATAAAATTAAAAAAGTGGTTCTACTCTTCAGTACAGTGGGCAATTCAAGATTAGGCGTTCATCTTCAAGCGAAAGAAGTATGAACCAGAAATTTTTTTGCAGTTCACTGAAACCATATTGTGTTTGTTCCGGTTCTTAATGAATATTAACATTTGAATCTTGCATAAATTAACAAAGTAATAGAGGTTTTAATTCAAAACAGTCATGCTTTAGGCCCAATCAACCTTTGATAACAACTTTGAAGGTTTGAGGCAATCCTAAATAAGAATTCTATTACATGTTTATAAACAATTGACTGTATATTGCTAATTTACATTGTTAGGATATAACTGAAAATGCCTCTTGAAGCGTTCGTGCTACAGTCACGAAACCAACTTTGTTTCACACGTTTAGCCTGAGCCCAGTTCATATGATGGAAGGTTTATTGATCTTGCAGATGCTAATTAGCGTAATAAGCATAATTATTGTTGACTAGCTATTAGGCTGTATCTTTACCTATGCTGATTAGTGTATTTAACATTAAGTGTTTTTTAAGCTGTATCTTTTGAATTGGTTGTGCTACAAGGAAAACTGACTCTCATTCAAAGTTTATACTATTCCGAGTACATATAATTAATCCTTTATTGATTTAACATATGCTATTTACCGTTAATTAACTATTCAGCTGTATCTTTTCAACCGTTTGAGCTACAGACACGAAACAAACTTTGTTTCACGCATTTAGGCTAAACCCACTGCAATCTATAAAAGGGTACTTGATTTCACGTATGCTATTTAGCATAATTAGTGTTGATTAACTATTAGGCTGTGTATTTTAAACCACTGGTGCTACAGACATTAAACAAACTTTGTTTCACACATTTAGGCTTTACATACAGTGGGGCAAAAACGTATTTAGTCAGCCACCAATTCTGCAAGTTCTCCCACTTAAAAAGATGAGAGAGGCCTGTAATTTTCATCATAGGCACACTTCAATTATGGGAGACAAAATGAGAAAGAAAAATCCAGAAAATCACATTGTACGATCTTTTGTGAATTTATTGGTAAATTATGGTGGAATTTAAGTATTTGGTCAATAACAAAAGTTCACCTCAATACTTTGTTATATACCCTTTGTTGGCAATGACAGAGGTCAAACGTTTTCTGTAAGTCTTCACAAGGTTTTCACACACTGTTGCTGGTATTTTGGCCCATTCCTCCATGCAGATCTCCTCTAGAGCAGTGATGTTTTGGGGCTGTCGCTGGGCAACACAGACTTTCAACTCCCTCCAAAGATTTTCTAAGGGGTTGAGATCTGGTGACTGGCTAGGCCACTCCAGGATCTTGAAATGCTTCTTACGAAGCCACTCCTTCATTGCCGGGGCGGTGTGTTTGGGATCTTTGTCATGCTGAAAAACCCAGCCATGTTTCATCTTCAATGCCTTTGCTGATGGAAGGAGGTTTTCACTCAAAATCTCACGATACATGGCCCCATTAATTATTTCCTATACACGGATCAGTCGTCCTGGTCCCTTTGTACAAAACAGCCCCAAAGCATGATGTTTCCATCCCCATGCTTCACAGTAGGTATGGTGTTCTTTTGACACAACTCAACATTCTTTCTCCTCTAAATACGACGAGTTGAGTTCTTACCAAAAGGTTCTATGTTGGTTTCATATGACCATATGACATTCTCCCAATCCTCTACTGGATCATCCAAATGCTCTCTAGCAAACCTCCGATGGGCCTGGACATGTACGGACTTAAGCGGGGGGACACGTCTGGCACTGCAGGATTTAAGTTGGCGGCGTAGTGTGTTACTGATGATAACCTTTGTGACTTTGGTCCCAGCTCTCTGCAGGTCAGTCACTAGGTGCCCCCGTGTGGGTCTGGGATTTTTGCTCACCGTTCTTGTGATCATATTGACCCCACGGGGTGAGATGTTGCGTGCAGCCCCGGATCGAGGGAGATTATCAGTAGTCTTGTAGGTCTTCCATTTTCTTATAAATTCTCCCACAGTTGATTTCTTCACACCAAGCTGCTTACCTATTGCAGATTCAGTCTTCCCAGCCTGGTGCAGGTCTACAATTTTGTTTCTGGTGTCCTTTGACAGCTCTTTGGTCTTGGCCATAGTGGAGTTTGACTGTTTGAGGTTGTGGACAGGTGTCTTTTATACTGATAATAAGTTCAAACAGGTGCCATTAATACAGGTAACAAGTGGAGGACAGGGGAGCCGCTTAAAGAAGTTACAGGTCTGTGAGAGCCAGAAATCTTGCTTGTTTGAGGGTGACCAAATACTTATTTTACCAAGGAATTTACCAATAAATTCATAAAAAATCCTACAATGTGATTCACTGGATTTTTTTTCTCATTTTGTCTCTCATAGTTGTAGTTTACCTATGATGAAATTTAAGAGGTAGAACTTGCACAATTGGTGGCTGACTAAATGCTTTTTTGCCCCACTGTATGCAAGTTTGTCTAATTAGCGTAAATTACCTACTAGGCTGTATCTTTTGAACAGTTTGAGCTATTGACATGAAACCAAGTGTGTGACACAAGTTTAGCCTATCCCTACCTCAAATTTGGAAATGTTTATCAATTTTACATATGGTAATTTGTGCAATTATAAGGCTATATCTTTTGAGCAGTTTGAGCTATAGACACAAAACCAACTATTTACACCCATTTCAGCAATCCTTACTTCAAATAAGAAACACAAATCGATTTAACGAATGCTAATTTGCGTAACTTGAATGCGATAGCCATTAGGTTGTGTCTTTTCAACTGTTCAAGCTACAGACATGAAACTGATTCTCATTCAAGAGTTTTGACTGTTTCCATTTTATGTACTGACAAGTTTATTGATTTTACGTATGCTACTTTGCGTAATTAGTGTTAATTAACTACTAGGCTGTATATTTTGAACCGTTCGAGCTACAGATACAGGATCTGTCGCTGGAAACACTTTTATTTACTTTAACTATGTCATGTATGCTAATTCCCCTCACCAATAGTATCTCATGAGCCTTATAAAATACACTCTTCACACCTTTCAATAGATAAACACTATTTCAAACCATAAATAGTGAATGTCTGAAAGCCTAAACTCTATTGTGTTTGTTCAGGTTCATTATTAGGGTTTTACCAGGGAACTGCTGAAACCCTTTTTGTGTCTGCTCCGGTTCATTGGGGTTTGAGCAGTTCACTGGTAATATCTTATTGTGTTTGTTCCGACTCATTATTATTAGTGTTTCAAGAGTTCACTGGTGACCTCCTATTGTGTATGTTCTGATTGATTAGGGTTTCAGCAGTTCACTTGTGAAACACTATTGTGTTAGTTCCGGTTCATTATTAAGGTTTCAGCAGGTCACTAATATAAGGAAATGTTTAGTGGAATGCAACGTTGCCATGATTATTTGATCAAAAATAAATGCTAGAAGAGTCTGTCTAAACGATCATTAGTTCACCTTAAATCATTCTCGTAACATGAACATTATGACCAATGATTCAGCTATAAAATGTGTTGTTGAAGATTAATTATTATGCATGCATATTATATATTAAGGATGCAGAAATATATTCTATTTGCATTAATTAGGTTTATAAAATATGGGTTAAATAGGTAGGTTTTGTATATATGATATACAGACTGGATACTTTGCTCTGTCTAGGAATTGGGAAAACATGTGGTCAAAAATGGCTATAGCCTGTCCCCCTCTCCGTCAGAACTCTTGCGAGCAAATCCTTGTTCTCGTTTTGGCCCCAGGCCCAAATACGGGCATTCTTTAACTTAGGTGTCCTATGGTCTTAGGATTTGGAGCATAATGATGTTAAAAGAAAATAAAGGGGCCCCTCATAGTGTGTATCTTTGTTATACAAGCTTGTAAGTGATACACGAGTATACTTTGTCTGTGTTTCACCTACAAGCTTGTAATAAACAATTAGAATTAAAGTACTGGTTTCCTAGAGTATTTATAATTAAGAAATCAGTGGACTCAACCCGTCGAAGCTGAGAAGTGGAAAAGAATTATCCGCAACAGTGTCTTTGCTAGAGAGTGTTATGTGTTTAAGCCTCAGAAGATAATCCATTCTCAGTAGTTCAGTAATTTCTGTTTTTATTGGTTTATACAGCTCTACTTCAAACTGGGGGCTAAATCTATCACTTTTCCCTTTTGTTTGACTAAAACAAAATCTAACTTGTAATTTTACTGTAACAAATGGGTACATAGGCTATATGCCTATGCCTTACCAAAGTCAACATATTTTTACAATAAGAATACATACAGTAAGCATTTTCCAAATAAATGAAAATCTGGAAAGGTATTGGTTTTATTGTTGCCACCTGTAATTGTCTTTTAAACATCAATATTACACAATTCTAAAATAAATAGTTTGCTCAATCAATGATATTAAAATACATACTTAAGTAAACATACCATTGAAAATTGTAATGATGTTCTCTTCTGACCAATCATTATTGTACATCAAGCAAAATGTGAATTCATTATAATGCCCTGCGCTAGGGAAGACAGATAAACATCCATAGTTATATTTACCATACAATTAGGCTACATTTATTGCATTTGGATAATTTAAAGCAACTACCCAGTTATATTGTTTGGTGGTAAAGGTGTTATACTGCTCTCATAGTGTCAGACATTTGTATCCATATTGATCTGTCGCCAAATATTGTATTATAATACCATATGAGGTAAATGTCCTAAAAACTATTGCAAAGTAACATGCAATTCAATTCAGTTTGGCCAAAAAGTGTCAGCATTATAGCCATAACACTATTTTTTTTTTCTTTGTCACTCAGTGAGATAAAATTTGATCAGGGTTATGAATTTACTTTATGTGAATGACATTGGCTACATTGGGGTACTATAGGAAAGAAAAAACTATAGATGTCATATTACCTGTAACTATGGATATAAGTGTAAAAATCTGCCATCTGGATAGTAGTAGCGCCAGTGCTGAAACCAGCTAAATGCTGCCTGCAACTTTAAATATATATATTTTTTTTTTTTTGCAAATTCCTGTGAAATAAAATGGCTAAAGGTGTCCAGAGTATAACGGTAGTAAAGGGCATGCATGTTGTCCTCATGATGGCGCTGTCACGTGCCTCCAAAGAAGTACTTTTTGCAAGGTCACCATGCCCACCCCTGTGACCTTGAGTCTTGAAATTGGTTTTTAGGTGTATCTCCTCATGCTGAACATTTCTATCTTCAGAAACAATAAAGTCCGCCATGATGGATATTTGTTTTAAACACAAAAAAACGAATCTGGCCCCAAATGTCCGATCTTCATGTACTTTGATATTTGGCATCGAGGGACCAATCACATTTATTTTTAAAGCCCTTTTCACATCAGAAGTTGTCACAAAGTGCTTTTGCAAAACACATGGACTTAAACCCCAAGGAGCAAACATAAGTAGTGTTGAATTTCAGTGGCTAGGAAAAACTCTCTAAGAAGGCCATAATTTTGGAAGAAACCTAGAGAGGATCCAGGCTCAGAGGGGTGTCAAGTCCTCTTCTGGCTGCGCCAGGTGAACATATTCATTATTACAATCTAAATTGTAATAATTAATAAATGCATGTGGACTGAGTCCAGTGTCTGTTTATACCTAGTCCAGATCGGAAGCATGGCCAGGTGGGCAAGGACATGGACAACCGGGGTGGGAGGGGTGGGTCAGCAGAGTGGCAGCTGAAATAGTCAGGTATCATCTTGATCTGCAACACGACCAGGAGTACCTAGGACAGGGACAGCAATGAATCAAGCCTGGTACTCCGCAGGTGTGGGCCAAGACCTCATGTCCTCCTAGGTTTAAAACAGCAGGAGAAAGGGAACATTTTGAAAATGCATTCCTTAGAGGTACTAAGATTTATGGTGGAGAAAGAAAAACTGACCCTACTCTCCCAGCACAATAATATAGCAGTGTAAGACCTTGGGGCTTAGACAAGTGCGTCCAGTGACACTGTGGCCCTCTCTGGGGGAGGCCTCAGACAGGGCCCAACAGGAAAAAAATCTATCCATCCACATTGCCAGGCATCAATCAAAGGGACACCCACCAACTGCAACCACACTGAATGAGGGCCGAGTATTGCCAGCAGAGTACAGCCCAATTGCAAAAGTGTGCAACAAAGAGATAAAACAAGCCAGTGACTCCGCCCCCAAATGGCATCGGAGGGAGGGGATTGCAATGGCAATGAGAGCCCACCTGGCAAGTCAGCAAGGGTGGACAGTATCAGGCCTTTTTGGTCACCTTCACGCCCCTGGCCCAGACTACACTTATTCATAGACCAGACTGAAAAGATGAGTCTTTAGTAGACACTTCAAAGACCAAGGTCCTCCAACGCTATATCAGGCAGGCCAGTATGTGAAAAAACATGGCTGCCATTTTAAGATGAACCTATGCAGAGGCATGGTTTTGCGTATATATAGACACATCACTTACTAGGATAATGCTATAATAGTTCTACTTGGTGTGTATGTTAACAAAGATGACCCGTCAGTAATGACTGCAAAGATTTATTCATCAACCACACTGTGGCGCTATTGAGGTTTCTTATATTTGCAAGCTTACCACACCATGTTTAAAATATAATCTTGAAATGAGATAAATCCATCTCCTCACAAGGAAAATATTTGCAGTTGGCACCCATTAAGTCAGGTGTAAAGGTTTTTCAGCAATTCTGAATTTGTGACAAATGCTACTTCTATAGAATCAAATGACAGATATCAATGAAGGCCCCTCTGTGTGATTTCTTAATGCAATTTTTTTCAGTATACAATGACAATTCCAGAATTGTATATTATGACAAAAATAATTGCCCCCACAGCAGCCCATAAACATTATGTTGCTTATTTGATATGGAGCAGTATTCTGATTTCAACTGGTTAAATATTTTTTTAACTATTTAGGGCGGTAGTACTGTTAAAGAGTATACTAACAATTATTGAGCAACACTCTAAGATGTGTTATTATCCTGAGGATCACTTTAGTATGGGACAAATACTGAAAGCTTGTTTTGCTAATTGCTGTCTATGTGCACAGCCATTTTTGTTTTTATTCCACAGGATTCTGGCACCAAATGTCTCTGGGAATAAAAAAGGTAGAACAAGACACTTAACTAATCTGACCGGACTTTCAAATCTTGATTGCTTTCCTGTCTCTGAGTCAATCGTCTTTTCACCTGTATCTAAATTTGTTCGATAAACAAACTTGAGCAGACAAGTTGCAAACCATGAAATACCACATGTGCGACAGACCAGACATCATATAATGTTAAGTTATTCAGTCTTTATTATTTATCGGAAGTAAGGAAGATAAAAGATTCTTGTCAGTCAATTGCAACATCAATTGCAACAAAATATATTGCAATTGAACAAAACAGTAAGGTAGAAAAATTGGGAACGGTGTTGTTAAAGAAGATATTTTTTTAAACTGCTGTTGACCAGAGGGCTTTTTTGCAGGCCTTGTGGTGTCAGAATCAGAAAATGATAATTTTATATATTTTTCATTAACGCTATATGTATTTTACAAAGCTTGTTCCCATCAGTCTACTGAGGTAGTTTCATTGTTTTTCTCCCTCAGTTGTGCTGTTTCCAGTGCAGCTCAGAGCTTTTATCCATTCAAATTATCTATGTAAAATTATACCCATGGGGCCTATAGAATCTTTTGTGAATCCCATCTTCTGTTGATGCAATTGGGGAGGATATTATATATCATATTCTAGCATATTTTAAGGTGGGGTGATCGGAGAGCCAGCCTAAGGCTGAGGTGAAACTAGTTAGGATGTAATTTTGGAACATCTAAGAAGTATGTCAACTTTCTTTTGTGAGGTTTCGATTTTTAGATGTAGTGCCTACCGTTAGATTTTTTTTACTTGATTTGCACTGAGCCCTGTTGAAGAAATGGATTTGGTGGCGGATTTACTAAGAAAGCCTTTTTCAAGAAAAGATGGAATTTGTGAGGAACCAACCCCCCACCTAGAAGCCCTGTACCAGTCAGAAAAAGGATTAGTGTTGCCTTTTGAATCGATCCATTACAAAACAATACACCTGGCTTACTGCGTCGAAGGTACATTGTCTATTCAATGTCCATAATGGCCGGATCAATTCTGTCAGGAATGCAGGTAAGAACCCAAGCGCGGACTGGAGAGGTTAGGGGAAGAGACAGACAGTGCGGTCGGGGATGGGAGGCAAGGCGTCTCACGAACCGATGGCGTGGGCACTGACGAGCAGCAGGCAGAGTAGTCGGGGACGGGCGGATGGTCGATACACAAGCAGGCGGCAGCAGCACAGTCAGGGAACAGGCAGAGTAGTCAGGGACAGGCAAGGGATCGCAATTCAGGCGGAGAACAGACGTACAGGTAGGGCGCAGGCAGAGTAGTCGGGGACGGGCGATAAGTCGGTACACGGAAGGTCTGTTCGAGGAGATTGCGAGATGTGGAATGCTTGCGTAAACCATTGATCTGGCAGGGGAGAAGTGGCAGGGAGTTGTATTTGTATGGGTGGTGATGAGGAGAATAGGGACAGGTGTGTGATGAGGTGATTGGAAGCAGGTGTGTGACGAGGTGATTGGAAGCAGGTGCGTGAGTAGGTGCTGACTCAGGAGCGCGGGCGCCCTCTGCTGCGCGCTCGCGGAGGCGGGGATGTGACATTCGATGTCTATTTGGGTTGCAGCGTCGTGTCATATTGGTACTGTACATCTTTGATGGTTTAATTAGCCATGTGTTTATGTTTCTGTTATTAGTGTTGTAAGCCTCTTGTAAAATTACTTTATTCCAACGTCACTGTGAATATGGGGTGGTTACATCGAAGGAAAATAGCCTAATAGCCCACAGCATTGGGCAGCCATACATGCCACAATTAATGATGTTATTGTCCATCGCACTGAGGTGACTTATATTTATTGGTAAGTAGAATAAAGATGCCCCCCCAGAAATCAAATGCCTGTCCAACATGTTTGTTCAGGTTATGTACCTGTATCTACTCAACAGGTAAGCAGATTAGGACTGTAACCAGCTTAGTTTGTTTTAACCAGCAAGGTCTTAGATATGTGTAGCTGCTATGTAGTTGTCAAGGGGCTTATGGGCTTGGAAAATACACTGATGTGCGGATATGTTATGCCCCTGTGATCGCGCGGAGGTGGGTCCTCATGTCCCTGAGCCATTCAAACACCTGTTCCCACTCCCCTCGTTACCTACAGTATATCCTCAGATCCCTGTCATCCCTTCCCTGCCGGATCATGGTCGTAAATCACATGTGCTTTTCAGCAATCTACGAGTCTACGTTCTGTTTGGATTTACCGTGTACCGACTCACTCCCCGTCCCCGAGTACTGTGATGGAAATTTAATCAATAAACACTCTTAAAGGAGTAAGACCGAGACAAAATCCTCTTGGCACAATTAGCAGTTTATTTGCAAAAAGAGAGACGCTTCAAACACTTAAAGAATAATCATTTGAGGAGCCTCTAAAGGAACTTACAACAACGGTCAGTATTTATAACAGTTTATAACAGCCAAATTTGAAAACCCAATGTTGATAATGTCACCAGTAAATCTGTTTCTCCTCCAAGGAGATCAAACAAGGCAAAAACCCATCTCAAGCAGACCCCCCCACCCACAATGGTGTTTGTGTGAGTGAGTTGCGCACTCCAGGGAGTCTTCAACTCTACTTACAATTTAGACTGTGTGAGTGAGTTGCGCACTCCAGGGAGTCTTCACCTCTATTTACAATTTAGACTATGTAAAACTTCTCAACTTGGTTTTCTAGAATATAACTTTGCTCTCTAAGTATCAATTAAGACATACCAAAACATAGTACCCATGTAAGGAATAACAAAATGTGCTCCCTGCACCTTTTTACCTACTTATTCCATAATGCATGAAATTAACATGGTTACTTTTAATCAAATATCAAACAAACAAACTGAACAGTCACATTCTCATAGTCACTATTCATCTCAACAAATTCGTTCTTTCTCAGCTAAACCAAATCAAAATGTTAAGATGTATTCTACTCAACCATAACCATGTTAGGTTTTACATCAAACAAAACAGTTTCCAAAAATCCAAATTAGACAAAACTCTAACTTTTTACTAAGGGCCATAAAAGATTTTCTGATATAACAATTTCTAATTTAACTAAGAAAGCAGGAAAACCCAATTCATATGTAACTCTTTCAAGTACCTATTTAATTTTAATTGAACTCTTCACCATAGATAATCATGTCATACATTCCCCCCTCGCTTTCACGTCAGTCAACAGAAAATGACTCCATACGTGAAAGCGGAACCATTACAGGACGGACATGAAGAAAACCGAGAGCAAGGATGAATCTATTATTCATTCAGCAAGGAGTCACAAACTGAATTTACCTAAAAAATAAAAGTTAAAATGCTAAAAACATCCACTAACCAAACAAAAAAAATATGTTCCACCCGGTTGCTCGTGTTAAGGAATTATAATCCGCATAACCCTTTGACAAAGTTGTCATACTCAAAGAAGGAACACCCAAATCAGCATATCAAAATTTGCTTTCCCACAGGCAATAGCCAAACTATATCATGACACCAATAACATAATGTCTCAACTAACCTCCTAAAGTTTAGGGAATTACTCCAACTTTGATGCAACCTGTCTTGATGACCAATACTATTCTAATTAGTAGCAGTCAGACATACCCAAGATCTGAATCTACAGTCAAACTCCATGCACTTACTTCAAAATAGTTCCACTCATTAACAACGGGGGATGACTTCAGGTCTCCACCCTCACAACAAGTAGGTCGTAAAACCATACATACCAACATGAAAGCTACAGAGAGGAAAATATATTCAGCCTGCACCTAACATTTGATTATACCAAAACAAAATATACTCATGTTGGGGAAACTACCACAGTTGAGACCAGTTTGAACACTCAAATTTAACCCATAGTAATAGGCTACTCGGTAAAGGCCATCCCAGGGGGTCTGTCCCATTCAACCATTTGTCAGTGTACCTTTTAAGAATATAAACTCCATTAACGAGTATCAGGCACTAGTTTTAAAGCACAAGCATTATCTCGGTCATCTACGGTAAACAAAAACAAAGCGAAACTACATGTTTTAACCAAACACAATTCAACACTGTAAATAGGACATCTAATTATACGGGCTTTGGCTTTTGGGGAATAAACGCGATTTGGCTACTTTACTCCGTTGCAGGCTATGACTATATTGGATGTACAAATTAGCAATTTATCACTTGGATTATAGTTAGGACACAATTATTGTATTGAATCCTAAAGAATCAGGCGAACCCCTCCACCAGTGCCAGCCACCCGCACACCACTGGAGGGCAAATTCTACTTCGCGAAGTCAGCTCTTAGGCAAAGGCCGAAAGAGTGGGCCTTGCCATAGAATCACAGTAACGACGCAATAAATGCGTTCACCCAAGTTGTACACCAAACAAAGCAACACCTGCCGAATTCAAAAACATTAAGCCAAAAACAATCTCGGTGAACAAGATCAAATAGTCCACCAAGGAATACAAGATGCAGCCAATCGGATCCCTCATGCACAGGGAATACCAAAAGGGAAAATGCAGTTACTAGGTCGGCCACAACCAGACATTTACAAATGCCCGGCACTCGGGCCATGACCGCATACAGATCATGGACATAAGGTCCAACATTCACTGCTTCATCAACTCAACTATTCGCAAACCACAAGTTTTTTTCAAAAACGTAGGCGTTGTGCTGGAGCAATCTATACTCCATCCTACAGTCTCCAAAATTGGTGGACATCGAATTTCGACAAAATCTGCAAGGTCCCCTGAGCATAGCATGCGGAGTAATACCCCACCACATGATATAGCCCCTAAGCCATCAGTGCGCTCCCTGCGTGGTTTGAAATCAACCCGAGGTATACTCACCACCGGCCCACAGGATCTCCAAATCTCCCATACCTACAATACAGGAACGTACAAGGAGACATAGGGGCTCGATTCCCCAACTGTCGAAAAACAAACGAGACATCTTTCTCGCATTACGCAACAGACATTACAGAAACCAATTCCACCAGTAGAGAGCTGTTCAAAATCCTGCACGAATCGCCCGACAACAGGTTGACTGCATGGGAGTGTAACTAGTGCTATCAGGACACGGAACAACAACCTTTTCTTCACAACAATTAAATAGTATAAAATTACCACTACAAACCGTACTTTCCCAAAACCAACTATCTACTTCCGCAAATCCAACAAACCTAACAAACCGAAACCAACTACCTAGGTTACCAAACCCTACGAAAGAGTATAAATCCTGTAATCTATATCTGAGGGGGAAAAAATCAGGTGCGTCAAGGAATGATCTCACCCGTAGATGCTCTCTGGTCTGCCTCCTCTGACCGTCAGCACCCCTCCCTCAGGCGGTTAACGTTCCTGCCTGTTCCCGCAGGGTCGCTCGCGGCAAGGCCAGAGGTAGCCTGAAACGTCACACTTGTGTAGTGTTCTTGCGGGAACACTACACAAATAGCCATCGTCCTGATTCCCAGGGGTATCTTCCCAAACCCAATGTCCAATCGAATGTCTAGAGGTAGCTTCAGAAAGTCAAAACGTAGTGGTTAGCATACGTTCTTCCTCAACCTCGGGTCCGTAGTCAACTTTGGTCTTAGCCACTGTAAACGCTGGCTGGGCCAACAGAGATTACATATCTGGTGTGTTCTTCTCCCCCCTTTACGAGACATGTCGTGACCCACGTAGACTCACTCAACAAGTCCAACGTGGAGCAAAACGCGTCGGGGGCTATCTTGAAACCAGCGGGGTTGGCTACGTCAAGTGTAGGGAAAGTTCTCCAGTGATTCCACGTCGCCGGGCAGAGTAGGACGATGCAACACACCCAAGGAGTCCCAGCGATCGGCCTGGCGGAACACCGCGGGAGGGTGGGGGCAGTCAGAGGGACGATTCCTCCAACATGAGCAAAAAGGACTACAACACAGAGATCAATAAACTCCACACAAACTTTTCTAAAACCACTGACTACATACCTTAAACAACGCTTTCCAAACTACCTTACAATATACCTTCTGCAACTCCCATACATAACATCGGCCAAATCCCTCCAATCTGCCCGGTAGGCCACGCATCCGTCACCGAATAGAACCATAATTTACGGGAAAACCGAATAACTCCAAAAGAAAAATGTGTTCACATGTCCACACACCATACATAAGTCTTGACGGGCCAACGTAAACGCGAGATACCTGCAAAGATTAACCGTCACACTTACCCATAATTAAACCCAGCAAACCTATGCGTGGCGAAAACGCCGGATCCAGAGCGAACCCAAATGAGGCTACCAAGCTGCCACCGTCACCCTGGTACCTCGATTAACGTGCTCAGCATGCATTAATAAGTTCGTCAGCCCTTTCGCGAGGTATTCAAGGCCTTAACCCTGTCTGCAGATCCAAATGCGCCCTAACACATGTAACTTAATGTGCCCTAACACATATACCTGGAACCATTATTCACAGCATCGTGCCCTTATCTCCTGAGTTCAAAATTTCTGCCCAGGTACCTGTACTGAGAAATCCCGAACATCATTCCAGCCGGGCGCACTTGCTCTCACCCTTCTAGTAGCTAACCTACGAGCAGGGGAGAATTTAAGCTCCAAACACAGAGTCTCTGGCAGTGCACGGTTTACCCGCCAGCATTTGAGTTCAAGATACCAGGATAAGTCACCAAAGGGCGAGCCCCCAAATTGTGATGGAAATTTCATCGATAAACACTATTAAATGAGTAAGACAGAGACAAAATTCTCTTGGCACAATTAGCAGTTTATTTGCAAATAGAGAGACGCGTCAAACGCTTACAGAATAATAATTTGAGGAGCCTCTAAAGGAACTTACAACAACGGTCAGTATTTATAACAGTTAAAGGGGTGTGGTATGATGTTACCCATCAATCTTAGGTCTCACAGGTGGGAGGGTTATCCCCCCACCTTATCCTTCCTGCCATCATGTTTACTGTTGTGTTAACCTAAAGGGGGACAGATACCCTTAATGATTTAGCCAGTTGAGCAGATGGTCAGAGAACCTAATGATTCTCTGACATACAGATGGTGTGTACCAGGTAATACCAGGTAATAGATAAGCAAATGTCTCCAAAATACATTAGTTAAGAAACACTACAACACTAACCACAACACTAATCTGCCTGCTCCCTGCCTGTATGTCGACCCTCTGCCCGTCTCGGACAACTCTGCCTGCTCTCTGTCTGTACTTCTGCCGTCCTCCCGTGTACCGATCTAGTGTCTGTCCCCGACTACTCTGCCTGCCACCAGTCAGTGGCTCTGCCGCCTGTCTGAGTTTCGATTCCCTGCCTAACTCCCTGATCACCCTACCAGTCCCTCACCCTTTGCCCTTCCAATCCACGCTTGGGTCCCTACTCACGTCCATGACAGGATATAGGGGTGTACCGATTTTGATCTTAGTTAGACAATGTTTTGGTTCGATTTTGAACTGTGAAATTTGAGTTTGCAATTCTGTGATTAACAATAGAACAATATTATTTGGTTAAGCAAGTGTTCATATTTTGAAGTGGGAAAGCACCACTCTGGCCATGATCTGCTCTTTCAGGGCTAGCCCCAGAAAAATTGTGACAAAGTAACCAGTGTGAAATGCGATCAAGCACCAAACCATAGAACGTTTATTGCCCAATCACAAAACCTGACTTCACTTAATTTACAGAAGTTGGTGTGCGCACCATTTTGGTCCTTTCACTCTGCAAACTTTGTCTTTCATCATACCTGCTTTATCTTAGCAATGAAGTTATTGCAGCTTGCTTTGGATGTAAATCCATCAAATATGTCAGAAGAATGAAGATTGACTAATGTTTTTCTGTTTTTCCATAGTTTTAACGAAGGTGTTCAGGCAAATACTGAAATGGTGGGCATCTTGATTAGTCGACGACATGAAGTCATTAACTGAATCGTGGTAGCATAACATTGATCATGTGTCCGTGATGTAGGTTACTATAACATTATTTGCCTGCCAGAGAGAACATAACATTTGCAGCTTATCATAAAATGTAAAATGGTGTTGTGTTGTATTTGTCAGTTAGCCCACGGCTTACGGACACAAGCGTGAATGCTTAGCCTAGGTTTAAGCTTTAGCCCAGGGTTAACAAACTCTTGTGTGAACACAGACTAAGTTAACACGGGACCAGTCTTAGAATGGGACAATGCAGTGTGTAAAGGTCGTCTTATATTTTCCAACCTCCCACTGTAATGTACAGGGAGATACCTTTTGCAAAGAAACCTGTCAGTATCGCAGTGAATGTATTGTATGAGATACTCAGAGTTTGTAAAATTACAAAAATAATGAGAAATTAACCCCCAATGCAACACACTATACTGTTCTTATTGCCTCATTAGTTAGCAGCTTGCGGCTTTTATTAGGAGTCTGGTTATTTACTGAATCTAAAATTATTCTGTTGACATGAACATTATAACAGACAGGTAATCATTTGCCTCTAAGAAATGGTGTCATGAATTCCAGCCTCAGTAGCTAATTTATCCCATGTTCATTTGTACAATGACTTGCAACTATAGGCAAATAATTAGCAGAATGCAATGTTACCATGATTATTTCATTAAAAAAATCTACCTAACAGAGAAAAATCGAATTGTCAACATTATCAATAATTGTTATTGACGTTAACTAGTTAGTAACATGAGCTAATTGAAATATATTTAACTAACCTCAGTTTTATATGACATTAGTCCTTCAAAAAAAAATTGGTGTAGGAACTTTATAGCTAATATTAATTTGACCATCTAGAGATGGTGTCATGCTGTCAAGCCTTAGTAGCTGATCTGTGCTCATGTAGCTAAGCTAATTCTGTTGTCATTTGTACAATGACTTGCAATGATAAGCAATTGTTTAGTGGAATGCAACGTTGCCATGATTGTTTTATCAAAAATGAATGCTAGAAGAGTCTGTCTAAACTAGCATTAGTTCATCTTAAATCATTCTGGTAACATGAACATTATGACCAATGATTCAGCTATAAAAAAAATTGCCTTTGGTAGAGAGCAACTACGTAGTTACAATTGAAGCAACTACCTAGTCACATTGTTTGGTGCTTAAGGTGTTATACAGCTCTGACATAACACTATCTGTTGTTCTTTGTCACTCAGTAAGATTGTTTGTTATACATTATCAGGGTTGTGATTTTACTTTGTGTGAATGATGGTTCAAGTTGGCCACATTGGGGCAATATAGGAAAGAAAAAAATAGATGTTGTATCGCTTGCAACTACTGTTATAAGTAGAAAAATCTTTGCCATCTTGCAAGTAGTAGCTTCAACCCTGAAACCCGCTAAATGCTGCTTGCAGCTTTATTATTTTTATTATTATTCCAAAATGGCTTAAAGCTGCCCAAATTTTTATGGTAGTAAAGTTTTTTTTTGTCAACCACATGGTGGTGCCAAGTTTTTCACATTAGCAAGGTCACCATACTCACCCCGTTTTCGATACAGCCTTAAAAAGAGGTAGATAATTCCAACTCCTCATATGGAGCATAGTGGACATTAGGATTCATTGTTGGCCATTTTGAACTTGTTAAAAATGCTTTAAAATCATTTCGTCTGACTCCTAAGGACCGATGTTCACGTACCTTGACGATTGTCTTAGAAAGGTATATCAATCAAATCAGCATCTTAACCACATAATCTTCTTCTATATCCCTCAGCTAATGCAATGTAATGTAAACAAGCTCTATACTGGGAACTGTAAATTGCAGACAGTTACCACCATTGTTCCTCAGGTAGAAGCCATTTGTTGTAGTACTAAGTCCTAACATGTTTCAAACTTGATAAATGCATTAGCTTATTTACATATAATTTACATGTTGTTTATAACCCCATTATAACCCCATTTCCAAAAATGTTGGGACGTTGTATAAAATGTAAAGGAAAACAGAATTAAATGTTGTGCAAATCATTAAACCCTATATAATATTGAAAAGAGTACCAAAACAATATAGCCGATGTTGCAACTGAGAAGTGCTATGGTTTCTTGGAAAACATGCTTACTTTCAATTTGATGCCAGGATCAAGTTTCAAAAAAGCTTGGACAGAGGCACCAAAAGACTGGAAAGGTTGTGTAATGCTAAACTGAACCTGGTAGAATGTCACACAACTGATTAGGTCAATTGGCAGCAGGTCAGTAACATGTTTGGGTATTAAAAGATAAATCCATATAGGATAGTGTCAGCTTCCTGTTCCGGTAATGTCCAAGAACAAAAGTTATGCAACCAAAAGGTCAGGGGAGAGCCATCTTTATTCAGCATGAGACTTACAATGTTAACAGGTCATAGTCTCTCTCTTCCTCTCCCTCCCCTGGAGGGCCTGGGTTTCCAAGTTGTTTGGGTATTATTTTGTATGCTTTCTTCCTTCTAACTTTTCAGTTTCCTTATTTATTATTTTTTTCATAGCGAATTAACGGGTAGTGGAGGGGAGGGGTTGTTTCGGTGTTAACGGTGTGGCAGCCGCGATGGCTGCTTTGCCAGCTGGGGACGAGGCTATATCGCTGAGGCACGGTTTCAGGTGTGTACCGGTGGATGGTGTTAGAGTTGAGGAGGTGTTGCTGGCCGTTGGCGAACAGGTAGGTGCTGAACATATTCACTCAGCGTCTAAAATGAACAAAGTGGTGGTTGTTTTTTTTGAAGAAAGTGGCCTTGGTAGGTACGTTGGTTACTAGTGGTATTTTTGTTAGGGATGAATTGTTATTTCTTTCTCCTCTTTCTACGCTTTCGACTAGGGTTGTTGTGGCGAATTTGCCGCCGTTCATTGCGGATGAGCAGATCCGAAAAGAGCTGGTTCGGTTTGGTAAAATAGCTAGCGGTTTTCTCGTCCTGTCGGCTGGGTTTTGGGCAGAATCAGTGAAGCATGTTGTCTCCTTTCGTAGGCAGGTGTTTAAGTTGCTGATCCGCATTGTTGAGAAACATAATGTCAGTTTTAAGATCCGTCATGGGCATGGTGTGTACACGGGTTTTGCTAGTACAGACAGTCTGCGTTGTTTTGAATGTGGTGACCTGGGGCATAAGAAGTTTGCGTGTCCGCATAGGACTCAGGGTCAGGCAGATCAACCGCCCATGGCTGCCGGACAGAGTGCCCAACCAGTGGTGAGGGAGGGTGAGCTCCCGGTTGTGGCAGGTTGTAGCTCTGGTTTGGGGCAGCAGACCGAACAGGCTTGTGGTGCCCAGAAGAGTGTGGCTGGGTTGAGTGATGGTGTGCCACCCACGGTGTTAGCTGGTGTTGTTGATGATACGGAGGTAGTGGTAGCAGTGGAAAGTGCTGTTGCAGTGAGGGAGGTTGTGGAGGGGGTTTCTCCAGTGAGTAATGTTGGGATTGAAGGGAGCGGTGTGGTTGCTGATGCTGTGGTGGTGGAGGGTGTGTGTGAGGGGGGCCTTCACAGGCGTGTTGGTGGGATTGTGGGGCTGATTGCTCCATGGAAGAAAAAGGGTCTAAGGAAGGATATGGTTGGTGTGGTGGAGGAGGGGTCGACGTCCCTGGGTGTTTCACCTGGTGTTGGGGAACGGGGCCTGGGTAAGAAAAAGGTGAAGGTCAGTACAGTGTTGGGTCGGGGAGAGAAGAGGAGGAGGTAGGTGATTCTGGTGAAGGGGAGTGTGAGGAGATGTCCTTCTCTGACTGCTCTCTGAGTTCGGTGCTATCGGCCAGTCAGGTTGCAGGCCCTACCTACACGGTGAGGGAGCGATCTGATTTTTTGACAGATACTAAGGGCAAGAAGAAGGTATTTCTGGGGTCCCATTTTCCTGACTCTGTGAGGTCAGTGCAGAAGGCTATGAGGACTGAGGGCCTGGGTGTCCTGTCACCTAAGAAACGCTTCAGGTTGTATAAATGGGTCACAGCGGTGCGTAAGTGCTTGCCTTCTGATACAGCTTAGATGGCTAGGTTTCTTCCAACGTGTTTTTTTTTGGTTATCACTCCCTGGGTTTGTTCTTGCTTCTCTTCCTTCCTTTTTTCATGTTGGCTCTGCGGGTTGGCTCTCTTAATATAAATGGCACCAGAGACCGGGGTTAGAGGTTTATTTTGGGGGAGTATGTCAAACAAAAACATATAGATGTCCTGTTTTTGCAGGAGACCCACTCTGATGTTTTAAATGAGGTGGACTGGGGGCTCTGGTGGAAGGTAGCACAGGTTCTGAGCCATGGTACGTACAGTAGTGCAGACGTGGCCGTTTTTTTCTCCCTTGGTCTGGGCGTTAATGTTACGTCATCGAAGGAAGTGTGTGGCGGCAGGTTGTTGGTTGTTAAGGCAGAGATTGAGAATGTGCTGTTTGTTTTTATAAATGTGTATGCACCTAGTACTGGGCGGGAGCGGGGTGTGTTTTTTGGGAGATTACGCAAAGAGCTGGCACTGATTGACATGTTTGGGCATCAGAGCAATAGGCTGGTGTCAGCCTCCATACTCCCAGTTGGGTTTTCTGACCATCATGTTACCATGGCTCAGCTCTCTGTTGCACTGGGGCTCCAGCATGCATCCTATTGGAAATTCAATGTAAAGCTCTTACAAGATGCTGCTTTTTTGAAAGTTTTCTTTCATTTTGGGGGTGTTGGAGGCTGCGTAAGGATGACTATGAGTCCCTAAGTCTATGGTGGGATGTTGGAAAGGCACAGGTTCGGCTTTTCTGTCAGAAATTTACTGCTTTTTCCTCCACTGAATCTAGGAGGGTGTTGGGGAAGCTTGAACAGAATATAAGTAAGGCGGAGGCTGAGTTGCTGGGGCAAAACGGAGTGGGGCTGGTTTCAAACCTGCCAGAATTGCGTAGGGATCTGGGTGCTTTTTTTCAGTTGAAAGCAAAGGGGGCATTTGTAAGAGCTAGGTTCTCTACGTTGAATGAGATGGATGCTCCCAGCTCCTTCTTTTTTGGCTGGGAGAAACAGAGTGGAGAAAGGAAGCGTATGCACTGTTTACGTATGGCTGATGGTCGGGTGTCTTCTGTTGTGGGGGAGATGCGGGAGCGTGCTGTGGAGTTTTATTCTGATTTATATAGGGCCGACATCTGTGATTATGCATGTTCCCAAGAATTGCTTACGGACCTTCCCACACTGTCGCAGTCCCAGAAGGATGCCCGGATGTTCCAATGACATTGGGGGAACTCGAGGCCGCTGTCACCCAGATGAACTCCGGCCACGCTCCAGGATTGGATGGAATACCTATTGAATTTTATAAGGCATTCTGGGGCCTCATTGGTCAGGATTTATGTTGTGTTTTGCATAAGTGTGTTAGGGTTGGGGAGTTGCCCTTGAGCTGCCGTAGGGCAGTTTTGACTTTACTCCCGAAGAAAGGGGACTTGAGTGAGCTGAAGAACTTGCTAAGGTCCTTGCCAATCGGCTGAAATCCCTACTGGACTCCATTGTACATGTCACTGACAATCTTTTTTGATCAGGGATATGTTGGATTTGTCACGGTGTTCAAAGGTTGCTTTTGGACTGGTATCTTTGGACCAGGAAAAGGCATTTGACATGGTGGATCATGTTTATTTGTTTGGGGTGTCGTCTGCTTTTGGGTTTGGGGAGCGTTTTTTGTCCTGGGTGAAAATGTTGTATGCTGGGGCTAGATGTCTGGTGAAGGTAGGGGGGGGGCTCAGTAGGCCGGTCCAGATGGGGAGGGGCATGCGTCAGGGTTGTCCTCTATCTGGGCAGTTATACACCCTTGCTATTGAGCCCTTTTTGTGTCTGTTACGCAGGAGACTGCAGGGGGTGGCCTTGCCTGGTATGGGGTTGAGGGCAGGTTTAGCAGTGTCTGCTTACGCTGATTATGTCTCAGTCCTGTTGAAGGATGACCAGGACGTCCTGGCTTTGGAGTCGTGTTTGAGGGTGTATGAGGGGGCATCATCTGCTAGGTTGAACTGGGGCAAGTGTGGGGCATTGCTGTGTGGGGCATGGGAGGACAGGGTGCCTCCTGGGCTTCCTGGAGGGTTGGAATGGGGCAATGAGGGGCTTAAGATATTAGGAGTGTATCTGGGTTCGGAGCTTTGGGTTACAAAGAACTGGAAGGGGGTGGCTCAGGCGGTGGTGTCTAGGCTGACGAAGTGTCGTACCGAGGACGGGTGCTGATCATTAACAACTTGGTGGCGTCCTCCCTGTGGCATCGACTTGCTGTTCTTGACCCCCCTGCCGGGCTGCTGGCGGACTTACAGCATCAGCTGGTGGACTTCTTCTGGTCTGGACATCATTGGCTAAGGGCAGCAGTGTTGTTTTTACCGGTCCGGGAGGGCGGACAGGGCCTGGTGGACCTTGAGAGCTGGGTGGCAGCCTTTCGTCTTAAGGCTGCACAGAGGCTACTGTATCAGCCAGGTGTCAGTTGGAGAGGTCCGGCTTGCACATTGCTGAAGATGATTGGTGGTCTGGGGCTGGATCTGCAGCTCTTCCTTATAAACCTGCAGGGGCTGAAGCTGGCTGGGGTCTCTGACTTCTATTCTGAAGGCCTGGAGGTTGCTGAAGTTTATGCGTGAGGATGGAGTGACACCTGGACCTTGCGTGTGGCAGGAGCCCATTTTTCATAATCCACTGACCCCTTTGGCTTCTGTCCTTTCTGCAACCCTGCTGGGACGGTTGATGGCAGCAGGTATCAGGACCCTGGTGGATTTGCGGCAACCTGGGGGTGAAGGCTGGAAGACCCCGCAAGAGCTGGCGCGGCAGTCTGGGATCGTGTCACATCGGCTGTTGGAGAGGATCTTGGGTGAGGTACAGGATGCTCTGACGGAACCGGTGAGAGGAGTCTTCATTTGTGCACCAGTGGAGGGGCCAACACCGTTTCCGCCACTGCAGGTGACGGCAGAGACTGGGGACTCACAAGGGGGTCGGGGGAAATTTTGTCTTTTGGTTCTCTGGAACTGGGGAATTTTGCTGGGGTGGGGGGCAAGGTTTTGTACTCCCTCTGTGTAAAGGTCAGGCATCTTAGGGAGTTGGAGGGTGTTAAGGGTCACCAATGGCAGGGGGTTCTGGACTCTGATGACATGGATGGGTATAGGTGGAGGATGCCCTATAAAATCCCAGCCCCTATACGGTCGGGAGACCTCCAGTGGAGAGTTTTACATGGGGCCCTGGCCACCAATAGCTGGTTGACAGGAGTTGACCCTGGGATAGGGGTCGGTTGTCCTTTTTGTATGATGGCTGAGACTGTTCAACATGTGTTCTCTGTATGTGCTAGGTCGATGCCATTGATGTCATTGTTGGAGTCTGTATGTGTGAAATTGGGGGTGATTTTTTCTTTGGAGACGTTTGTGATGGGACCTCTATTCTCACTACAGTTGGTTTCAAAACCATACCTTAAAACATTAAAGCAATTGAGAGAAAAATATATTTAGCTTTTACTTAATGTTTGATTATCCCAAAACTGACTATGCTTGTGTTGGTGAAACACCACAGTTGAGACCAGCCTGAACATTAATTATTAACCCGAAGCAATAGATTACCATGAATCAATGTGAGAGGTTTGCGGGGGGTCATTCTTGGGGTCAGCCCCCCTTCCTGGAGCTCAGGAATTTACCCTCTGCAGTTAGGCAATTAAGGCCAAATCTTTTGTTTAAAGTATACAGAATTTAAATTCCCACACATGAAAAATCTTACATGGTCCTCAGACTATCCTTTCAATTTAGCCGACATAATTCGTTAACTGAATATTTAGATTTAGTGTCCAACTCATCTAATATTTTTTTAGCTGTTGGTATCTACACAGCAACTCAAAATTAGGGTGGAAATTAAGAAAACTCTTAAGAATGGCAATGGAGACAGAAAACAGATGTATGACGTCACTAGAGTCAAGGTACAATTAGTGATCCAGAGGACACTCAATGTAGGCCTTAAACACTATTAACATCAATACCCTGTTTGTTCATTAGTCAATTTACCATCTTAGAATTTAAACTCCATTAACAAGTATCAGGTATCTGTTTCAAAACAAGTATTATCCCAGATATCATTGGTAATATAAACAAAAAGAAACTATATTATTTAACCAAACTCAATTCAGCATTTAAGATAAAACGTCACATTTCATGGGTAATTAACTCGGGTTGGCTGTTTTCACACTTTTTCCTAATTGTACATGGGACTGTAATCTCAATCTTTTGTCTAAAACCAAATTGTAACATATTAGAACCAAATTCAGTATACATGGAAAGACATGTTTACCTAATTTATAAAAGTAATTGCCCTCTGTGTATTGTTTATTTCTTATCAGTCGTCCTGTGACGAGGCATAGAAAGAGGGAAAACACGCATTCCAACTTGGTGGAAACCAATCAGTCCTCAGGGGACACAGAAATAAAGTATTTTAACCTTTCAAACCATGAGACTACTTTACCAGATTAGAAAATCATTGAACCAATTTCTAATTCGTCAGTAGGTTTCAGATGTACCCATGTGTGCTAGCAAAATGCAGCATGTAGTAGGCCTGTTAAAGCCTACCCACATTGCCATTAGACCATGAAGGCCTAACGATTTTAAACATTATCTTCAACGCAATAAATATGTTTGACTACAAATTACATAGTGAACATGAAAAAGCACAACAAAACAGGCTATTTCTTGAATACCCATTAAAACATGTTTAAGCATGAATGAACAAAACTGGCTGTTTCGAATGCCTATTAAAACATGTTATATACCATCAAGTGCTTTTCAAACTACATGTAATATTTACATAAATAAGCTTGGCTATTACCAAGGAAAGTGATCAGTTTTCCTTGATAAGTTCTAGCTTCATTCAATGGTTAGGTACGACACATTTTAGGAAATTAACATTTAAAAACTCTATGAATCAGTGATTATGAAAGCTCACGTCAGTTCCTAGTATCGTCCATAATTCCAGGATCCCATAAAAGTGACTCCATCTCGAGACTCCTGTCAGTCAGCCTGGTGGTGGAACCGAATAAATTTGCGCACAGTGGCTCCTTTGTCTTCTTTCCTGCCTTACGACAGTCATTCCCTATCCGCCACCTTAACTTCCCGTTTTCTTTTCTCTTCGTCTGTCCATATACAACTCTCTCAGAATCCATCTCGTTTAGCTGGAAAACTTTTTTTCTTTCTGTCCATTTCGATTTCAGGCATCATTGTTAATGATCCTTATCGCGCTAAGATTCTGAACATGAATTACAACGTCAGGGCTGCAGTCCCTCTACCACGTTTTTTTCTTTAACTTCAACCGTACTAATTTTATACAAACTACTGCACACGCGTCTACCTGCTATCGGCCTAGCAAAGACTTCTAGATGAATAACAAAGGTTTCTCACTTTGAAAAAAGTGGCCTATATTAGGGCTTGTAAATCACATGTGATACACTTACTATTCGATCTAGTAAGCACTTCCCACCTCAACAGGGAAGGTTTCGTATCTTGTGTTGTGTCTTTGGACCAAGACTAAACTTATGTCTTGTGTGTCCTCACCACAGGTTCCCATTGCTTAAAAAGCAAAATTCCAGATGTGGATTATCTGGATTCCAATGCTGATATTACTGACTTGTTCTTTTAGAGTGGTTTGATTCCTCAATCAAACAATCATCCGGGTCATCACGGCACCAACTGTTAGCCTCCTGTTCTGATGATGTCCAAGAACAAAAAGTTATGCAACCAAAAGTCAGGGGAGAGCCATCTTTATTCAGCATGAGACGTTGATGTTAACAGATCATAGTTCCTGTATTCTTTGGAGAGGGAGAGGGTGGGAAGTTCCACAGTACTTATACCTAATAAAAGGGAGGCAGCCAAGTGTCAAACCCAGCCAAATACCCTCCAATAAGAAAGGCCTTGTATGGTATGTTCTAACCTATGGTCAATGGTCCTATCCCTCAAGCCTGTGACAGTCACATGGGCAACTCCTAGCAGGAGGCATGGACAGGACCTGTGTCCTATCTATACACCTGTGCTCAAGAGTTAGTTAGTATATCTGTGTTGTGTTAAGTTTCTCAAGCTTACTTTCTCTCAAAGCGGAACGTAAGTGGAGGAAAACTAATCTTCAAATTCACTATGGTATCTATAAACTAAGCATAATGATTGGATTGGAAAATATATATGAGGGTAAGGTCTGTTGACAAAGACCTATTTTAGAGGAAAACTCCTGTGGGAGTCATTCCTTGTTGGTAGCTAACTTCAGTCCTCCTGCAGTACAGTTTGCCCCTATTGTAAGCCCCTGGATACCCAGGGTCAGATACCCTGGCTTCATGTCTGAGATGTTATTGCAATTTAGGTGTACCTTTGTCCCTGCACATTGTTTTATCCTCCCACTAAGGTCCCTGCTAGGTCTATCCTTCCCTCCTTGGACTTTGTGTTCCCAAAATGTGTTGCTGGAGTGAGGGTGAGGGGTGAAAGTGTTGAGGTGCAGTTACGTTGTTCGGTTTGGCCATCAGAGTCAAGTCTCCAGGCCCGCCCTTGGCAGTCCCTTTGGATTTTAGACTCCAAAGAAATCACCAGTAGGCTGACCAGGATTTCAGCTATCATACTGAGGCAGCAGATGAGGACACCGGCTCTCCCTGCTCTTTGATTTGCCAGCCTTGTCCTTTGAGCTCATGCTGGACTCCTAATATATGTCCTCATGTGCTGGAGTGTCATGGTCCAGTCAGCAGTGGCTGGCATGGATCTATGTGTCTTTTCCTAAGATGTTGAGCTGTCGTGTTGTTCATTGGGGCCAACTGCTGAGGCCTATTGTCAATCACTTGTTGCTTTGCAGAAGACAGACCAATTATCTTTATCGCTGCTTTCCTGGTTGACAGGAATTGTTTGGGCTTTTGGAGGAATGGTGACTCCCACAGAGTCTCTGCACTTTGTTCTGGTAGACTCCATTTCAGCCATTCTATGCATCTTTACCCATCCCAATTTTAACTTTTACTCCCATTGGATTTTAATTCAGCTAGTATGTTCTAGTTACAAGTTTTGACTTCCTGCTCCATTTGACCTGATATAGCACAACCTTTATCCCAATATATGTCAATGCCTAAATTTAATTGTGAAGTTACTTCCCAGTCCTCTCCCTTTACCTGGCACATAGTCCTGTTGTTGTTCCTGTTGTTCGCATCCATTGATTTTGACCCAAAAGGCCTCTTTGCCTCAATCTTGATGCTGTACACAGTCTCATCTTCTGTAGTAAGCGACTCTATGCTACACATCCATTGCTGTTGCTGTTGGGTACAAGACTCAATGTTGAATTTCTTGTCAGGTTTGTACCATCTCACCATTGGATTGGAGAAGTGTTACAGACATAACAAGATGGTCAGGCCTTCTGCCTTTCCCAAACAAAATGTCTGTTATGCCAGAAATCTGTTTCTGGAACTTAGAAGGTTCCAAAGGGAAAAGTTGCAGGAGGTTTCACTTCACATGATTGTTCCCAATTTGTCTCCATGCATTGAGCTAGAGGTCTGCCACACCGTCTTAATAGGAGAAAAGGACAAGACAGAACACTGCATCAGTTTAATTATTCTCCTGGGCCCCAGCATAACAACAATACTAAAAACTACCCTGAACAATTAGAGATGGTGGGATCATTACTTAAATGTCAGAAGCAAAAATGTTTCAGTCTTGTGAAAAGATCATACCAACTTAAAACAAATAACAATTATAATTTGAAATATGAATATGGAAAAAAAATTGTAATGAAGTGTAATGAATTTGGTGGTTTGTCTAATTAAGTTGTTTAAATTTGTTCAAAAGAGATTGTTCACTGGCCAGTAGGTTCTAAATCGAAAGGTAAGTAAAGACTGATATTTTGGTGTTAGTGGCAGCGTTTTACAAAGCACTATTTCAGACATTTCAAATTAGCTTAAATAAAAATAAAAAAAATCCTTGAAGTATAATAACAATGAACAAAAATAAATAAGGCTTTGCTGGATTATTGCTAAAACCCAAACATGAAATTTTATAAAAAAACAAGAAAAAATAAAGTAAATGAAAATCCAGTCAGCGGTCGGTGTGACCTTTATTTAACACAAAATAACACAAAGAAACAGAACAGAAAAACAGAGCACTTGATGAATGATAAGTATAAAGTAAATCATAAACTGGACCATACTCACCACACCGTCAGGACACACAGTAACATGGAACAATGACTGACAAATGAGGGGAGTAGAGGAGAAACATTTAAACACATACTAGTTACCTAATTGGGACCTGGTGTGAGAGACAATTGGAGACAAGACAAAATAAAGGGGACCGGAATGAGTTCATGGCAATTGAGAAGATGCAGAACGCGGGAGATGGTGGAGCAGTCCGTCACCGCACTGTTACACTGACTGGTGTAGTCATGGATGTTGATGCCACGTTGTGTTGCTTTGTCCTCTCCATTCCTCCAACCATGCTAGTTGTTACGTGTGAAAAACTACAGGGGTTTATAGACTGTTTATACTACTGTTTAGTGCCTTGTGGTTTGATGTTGTCAGCCATTCTAAGCTGTCTGTACTGTACCTCCCTGTGACCCCAATGTCAAGTGTCCTTTTTCCTGTGAGTCAGTCCAGATGGTTAACTCTCCTTCATAGAGCTCAGCTCCTCAGGCTGTGATGGTTGACAGTAATGTTCCAGAATTGGACTGTCTGTTGTACATGACAGTCTGTCATGCTCTCCTTGGTTTTGGTGAAGCGAGCACCGTCAGTGTCCTGCTGGCTGACCACTTTTATTGAGCCCAAATCAGTCTCATAGGTCTGGGCTTGGTTTGGCCCCGGAATGATCTGGGCCACAGGCGTCTTTGGACAAGGTGTATCAGGCCTATCAGTGATTCAGAATTCTGGACTCCTAATTTGTGGGAAACAAAGATGGAATCTCGCGCAACACAACGTTACAATCTTAACTTGGGGTGTATCTATTTAACCAACTCTATTGAACCCCAATCATGTATCTGTCATTTCTTAATTGCATGTCTTCCACCCACCACTTTTCTTTTTTATAAGAGAGATTTTCATGGCCAAGTTCGTAACAACTAGGAATTAAGAACTAGGAATAAAAATGCCAAATGGGCTAAAAAATGCCAATTGGGCCTTGAATAAGGCAGGCTGATTAAAATTAAGACTTGTGTATTTGTCTTCCCTTCATACTAGCAGTCTCTAAGGCAACATTTACTCCAAAACTGTACTAAGACAGAAACAAAATTTACTTTATAATAACAAAAATAAAAAGGTTAATAAGCCTGAATTCTGGCTCCTATCTCTCACTGATACAAGTCTAAGTGTTTACTGTTATGAGCTTCATTAGTCCCTCTCAGCACTCTGTCTAAAACAGACACCTGAATGTCTAAATAAAATACGCTCTCTAAAAAACTAAACAGAGGCCAAAACAGAGGAAAAGAAGGAGATATTTTATTTCTCTCAGCATTGGTGAAAGCAATATGACAGTAGTGGGATTAATGCTGAATGATTAATGCTATTTTACTTTTCCTAATACAAACAACCAGCAACAGCAACAATTATCGGGAATGGTCAACATTTTATTTGTCTATTTGTCACTCTATTTGTCAAGATTGACAAGCTTACAAACCCAATAAAGCAGAAAGAAACTTCTCATGTTCTCTCGACACACTGCCATCAGACATTTTAAAAACAATTTTGAACTCTATAATAGATCTGCAGCAAATAGTTAATAGCTCCCTGCAATCAGGCATTTTCCCAACATCTCCAAAAACAGCTGCCATTATGCCCCTATTAAATAAGAGATCACTGGATGCATCTATAATGAACATCTATAGACCTGTATCAAATCTCCCTTTTATAGCAAAGATCATTGAGAAGGTTGTCTTCAACCTTCTCAACCTCAACTCAGCAATTTTGTGACCTCAAGCGGTTTCATTCAGGCTTCCGACCTCACCAAAATACTGAAACCGCCCTGATTAAAGTTTTAAATGATATACGGCTGAATACTGATTCAGATAAAATAACACTTCTAGTTCTACTAGTTCTCAGCCTTTTGACACTGTAGATCGTAGAAAAATTATAGATTGGGTAGGACTTTCCGGGACAGTCGTTGATTGGTTCAGATCTTATCTAGAAGGCCTGAGTTACTTTGTCACCAGTGGTAATCACGAATCTGATAGGGTGGCTATGACATGCAGAGTTCTACAGGGATCTTCTGTTCAATCTCTACGTGCTACCTCTGGGCCAAATTCTACAGAACAACAACATTAACTACCACAGCTATGCTGATGATACTCAAATATATATGTCTCTCGAACATGCCTATGACTGAGCTCTTAAACTTAACCACACTGTGAGTGTCTTTTATCAATCATAATGCAAGTTCTGGTGCTATCAGATGAATAACCTCTGTGTAATTGTTACAATCTCTGTTTTATTTCCATTGCATTTTGGATTTTTATTTTCACTGTAAAGCACATTGAATTGCTTCTATGTATGAATTGTGCTACATGAATAAACTTGCTTGCTTGCGTGGTTTCACTATATCTTTTAACTGTATAGAACACATTTCCTAAGTTTTAGTTCCTACCTAAGTTGCAACATATCAGAAAAATGTGTTCTGTTTTGAAAGATCTGTACTCTATTCATAAGATTGAATGGCTTTATTTACTCTAACTTCTCAGCTTAAATACTGTTTGGGCTATGGTAAAAATATATAATTTATCAAGCATGGCTGAAAATCTGTAATATATTGAAACTGAAAATGGACAGGTCAATGATACTAGTGGTCTGAGTTTGTGTTCTGAACACAAAAAGAATCGCAGCAGCATAGGCAGGTCAAAACCAGATGAAGGACGAAAAGAGTCATTTGGCAAAAATCTTGTGGTACATCTGGGGGTTGAGATTGCTGTGCAACCTCTTTTTGTTCAGTTTAGAATTTGCCTTTTCCCCTCACAAGAGTGCTAATTCTTTCTACCTCATCCACACTTCTTTTTTATAATAGTAGAAGATAGTATAAACATTCAGAGTTACCAGTCCTATTATATCTTCTAACGTGAGTGCGTAGTCCGGTCACAAAAACGACAATATACCTAGGAAAAGTTATATTATTTTATGACAAATGTGGTTCACCACAAACACGACATACATCCACAGATTTCAATTAGGTTTTATTTTTATAAGTTGCTGCCATCTTCGCTTAGCTAATTACTGTTGCACTGAAGGCATTATTCTTGTGAGCACCTGTATAAGTTCCTCCCAAGCAAGCCATTTGTTTAGCGTATTTAGCATTTCTGTTGGCAGTTTATTTTGACATCTGGCAGAAAGGTTAATAGATTGAATCCCTGAGCCAGCAATCAGAATCAGAAATGTTTTTATTGCCAAGTACGTTTCACAACAAACATGGAATTTGTTCTGGCTGTTGGTGCAGCAATTAGTACAAAAAGAATAAGGGAAGTAAAAACCAGTAAGAACAGTGGACTGAGCATAAAATAGACTACATTAATTAATCAAATAAAAAGATATGTAATGTGCAAGATTTTGTCCAGTTGAGGATTGGTTGTGTTTGTGGAGGGAGAGGGTTATAGATTTGTCCGTTGAGGATAGTGTGTGTATGTCGGGAGCAGGCTATAATCAATTTGGGTCCTGGGGGATGTTCCTGAGACCTACTGCTTTAGGAAAGAAACTGTTCGGTCCTAGCAGAAGGTTTTGATCCTGATAGACCTCAGCCGACTGCCAGAGGGGAGAGCACTGAATAGTCAATTTCCAGGGTGAGTGGGATCAGCCCCAATCTTTGGTGTGTATCCTGGAGGTGTGTAGTTGGTGTAGAGACGGCAGCAAGATGAAAAATCTGTTCTGTCCATGAGTAAGTCAACACTCATAATATGGTACGAGGACTCTTCCTAGAGCTGTCCATCCAACCAAACTGGGCAGGAAGGGCCTTGGTCACGGATGTCAATAAAAATGATATGACCAATCTGACAGAACTAAAAAGTTCCTTGACTGAGATGGAAGAACCAGCCAGAAGGACAACAGTCTTTGCAGCACTTCACCAATCTGGTATTCATGGGAGAGTGTCCAGATGGAAAAGAAAATGATATAAGGCATAAGCATGTGAAAGACTGAGAGCATAGGGCAAAATATTATGTGAAATTGCACTCTTTGGTCTGAATGTGAAACTGTACATCTGGAATAAAACCACGATAGCATATTACCAGCTATCAAACCTACCATATATCTTGGTGGTGGATTCACAATTCATATAATACAATCTATAGAATTAAATGAATATACTACAGCCACTCTGACTTCTTCTAATGTGGGTTTTAACTTGATCAACCATTACAGTCCTTTTCCAAGCTAAATTACTGTATATAATTACAGTAGTGTGTTGTGAGTAAATTTATAATGCTGTAAACATCTTTATACCTCTATAGAAAGTATTGGCCCAGTTTAAACATACCCTAAATATTATAGACTTAAAAATCTGCAGGGGATCAATACTTTTTTCCCTTGGCTGAGGACCTTCTTCCCTCAGCCAGGGCATTGAAAATGGGTCATGGATAGGTATTCCAGCATGAAAATAACCCAAAACACATGGCCAAAGCAACAAGGGAGTGGCTCAAGAAGAAGCACATTAAGGACCTGGAGTGCCCTAGCCAGTCTCCAGACCTTAATTTAATTTAATAGAAAATCTGTGGAGGGAGCTGAAAGTTCCAATGCAAGTTGCCATGCATTAGCTCCGAAACCTTAATGACTTTGAGAAGATCTGCAAAGATGAGTTGGGCAAAATCCCTCCTGAGATGTGTGCAAACCTAGCGGACAACTCCAAGAAATGTCTGACCTCTGTGATTGCTAACAAGAATTTTGCCCCCAAGTACTAAGTAATTTTTTTCCAGAGGGCTCAAATAATTATTTCCCTCATTAAAATGCATATAAATTTATAACATTTTTGACATGCATTTTTCAGATTTTTTACTGGTTATTCTGTCTCTGTTAACTGTTAAATTAACCTACCATTAAAATTATATTATAGACTGATCATTTCTTTGTCAGTGGGCAGATGTACATAATCTGCAGGGGATTTGGTGAAAAACTTGTTACCGACATCTCATCCAAGAACGCTGAACGGATTTGCATGCAAGGACTTTTGAACCATTATCTTTAAAAGTTATATAATCAAAGTTTATCTCAAATATTATGGCTGAAATCAGCAAATGAAATTGAGCTGAGCAGGTCTTTGCTGAGATGGACCCTGGGACCAGTATCTTCAATTTTATTGATTGGAATTTTGATATCAGAAATTATTTGACCAAAAAAGTGAATAAAGTAAAGTAACCTAAACGCCACCTATTCTGATATCATTGAACAGATTGGCAGGCTGTTTGCTTGTGAAGGATCTGTGATCATGATATTTCAATGTTCTTTATGAAAAATGTATATCTCAAACAATATGGCAGCATTCAGTCACATATTCGGTCCAATAAAGAGAATGTGTTGTTCTCTTTGTCTATTTTGGACTATTACTTTGAAGGAACTGTTATTGTGATGGAAGAGCAGATGTAATGGGTGTGTGAACTTGCTAGAATGTTGAGTTGGAGGTTCTATCAGCAGTTACGAAGGGCTATTTTTGAAGCTATGGGAGGAGCCATGGCAGTGCCTGTGAGTCAATAGGGAATGGGTGCATGGAAGCATTCAGTCCTCAATGTTTTGCGTTATTCTCTGTTAATATTGGCCTATTATTTTGAAGGAACTCTTATTTTAGGAAGAGCAAATGTTAAGTGTTTGTAAATCTGCTTGAACAGTAAGTTGGTCTTGGCAGTTGAAATTGCTGCTGCCATAAGTTAGATTCCAGTGCGCATCCAAGGTTTAGGCTATGGATGATAAATGCTTGTGTAAATGCTAACCCTATTGAAATTATTCTTTAAAAAAATGTGTCAATATTATCATGTTATTTTCCCCTTGTAAAGAAGAGCTTTATTAGAATTTTCGTCTCATTTCTTGTAAAAAAAAACACTATTATATTTGAAGGTATTCCAGGTTATATGTTTGACTAAAGCATTTGTTTGTGTGTTTTATTTATAAATAGTCTAGAGTGTCTGTGTCCAGTAAGGTTAGGTTCTTGTTAAATGTTACACATGGATATGTTTTTAGCAAATCTTTTTTCTAATTTCCCACAGTAAGATTTTACTTTTGCAGACAGTAAGGTTTTATGCCATGTGACTTCTTGTCAATTAATAATCAACGACTTTGTCACATCCGAACCCATCGACAGTTTAAACTGTTTGTCAACTCACACCTGCTCCCTTTTACAAAGTCATAGTATTTCGGAAGATTACAAGCATTCCAAGAGAATACAACACTGTATTCAAATTGTAAGTAGGCTTGTTGGAACGTTTCAAATTAAGCTAGGTATTCTAACGGGGATATTCGCCTATTTGGTCAATTGTTGTATATTTTGAAAACCTTTGTAGATATACTAGGCCTAATTGTTGAAACATTTCCTGTCACAAGTGATCTAATGTAGCCTGTACATTGGAAATGGAAACTGTTAAACAAGCTATTGGAAAACCACATTTTTTAAAACAATTTCCTGTTTCAAACAAGGCTGGTGGCAGCTGTTTTGTATGCAGTATTGTAGCTAGCTAATTTACAAAATGAGCTACATGAAGTTCGCTAGCTAGTTGATTAGTGCTGTGCTGGAGAGCTATGCTATAGACCGCTAACAAAGCTGTTCTAAAACAGGATATAGAGCCACTCTTCTAGCATCAGTCAAGATGAAATCATCTAAGAGATTGATGACAAATATTAGTACGGTTAAGGAGAGTTATCTGTTAGTTATCTACCAAATTATTTTATATTAAAACATGTTGTCACGCTGTAATTACGTTATACATGTTTCACTGTCATGGTAATTCAGCCTACATGACTTGGTGCACCATGTCTCTGCAGGATTCTGTTGTGTACAATTTTTTTAATTCAGGAGCTTTACGAAAATGTTTCATACTCACTTAAAAAATCTAGGTTCCAACTCTGTATTGTGCTAACTTAAATGTCAACATTGCTTGGCTAGTTTTAAAATAAATGTAAACTTGTCTGTGTTATTGAGTTGTCGCAGCATGTACTGCACTGTCAAGTGTTAAGGTTGGTATTAGGTTACAAATGGCAGAAAGGAATTAAATGAAGCTGAGGACATGAAGCACCCATTTCTGACATAAGACACACAAATGTAGTTATTCTTTTTTTGTTGTATATCTGCTCCTTTCACATCTTTCATTCTTCAAAACATTGATTGCCTGACTGGTTTCTACAGTGAGTTGTTTCTTTTTTGCACTTTTTGACCTAATATTGACCTCAACACATGTCAGTCTACTGCATTCTGTGGTAACTCAAAAACACAAAGACCATATAAAGTGATGTTTTTGATTAAAAGTGATGTTTTAGTACCAGATTAGCAATTTGGCATAATCACTCAAGGATGAGGTGGTGGAGTAATTGCTGTTGGAAATGAGGACTGTGTAGATTTAATCAAAAATACGTAAATAATGTTTTTTTACATGCCCCTACTATACTTTGATTAGTTGAATACCATGTTGGTGAATATAAGTAAACATTTCCTTTTAAAGCCGCAACATTTGTAAATTATTCCAAACTTTTGGTCCCCACTGTATATATTTTATTGTCCTGTTAGATTTCAGATCAATTCCAAGGCTAAAATAAAGGTATACATAAAATGTATTTTAAACAATATTGTTTGTTATATAGATGCCATGCAAACCTGGATTTGTACTACTCATATGGCACCAAATGACCTATTTTGATGTAGTTTGACATTTTGGAATCAATGTATAAAAATCTTCAAGTGTTGTATGAACCAGACCAGTATGTAAAAGAGGGTTCACCATTGGAAAGGAAAAAGACATCTATCCAACATTGGGTTAATGTTTAGACACATAATGTGTACAGTTTGTCTTTTACCCTACATACTGCATAATTTTTATGCTAACTAAATGCTGTAACCCACCAAATGCTGCATGCAGCTTTAATTGAAGCTGGAAATGTAAAGACAATTGCTTAGTTACAGTAACATATACATTCCAAGGTGCTACAACGTTTTCTTTTATAATGACTTGGTCCCCTTAATCGCTGCGTGAAGCTATATTTTTCTCAAACTGCTTTACATTTGGGAAACATTGGATGGTCATGGGTCTCGGTCTGGGTCTTGTTTTTTGTGTTCAAACTGGTCTTAGTCTTGTCCTGGTCTTGACCTGCTGGGTCTTGGTCTGGGTCTCCAGGGTTTGGGTCTTGGAATGGATCCAGTGATGTGGTATTGTAAATGTGGGAGAGGGGATCTGGTCTTTGTTTAATTGTTTGTGACACACATCTGAATGGCATCAGCAGATCATTGGGTCCTCTGACCATTTGTTAACGTGCTAAAACCATCAGTGCATCTGTTCTTTGTGTTGAAGGTATGCAGCCCATCTCATTTGAAAAGGTCATATACAATCCCCCTTTAGCCTATTAAGGGAAGGAGGGGCAATTTTCCAACTTAGGTAAACTCTTAGGAAGGGAACATGTATTGTTGATATAATACAGCAGTACCATATTTCACCATGCTTTTTTGTTTACTGATGATTCTCAAAAATGTCTCACAGTTTACATTGTAAACTATGATTCCTCTCTACATGCAAGTAATGTCTCAGCACTAACTTTCTAAATTTGATGGAATTGCAACAGATGGCAACGCCCAATACATTCGGTTACTTTTCATTGGTTAAGTGGGACAGTTTCTGTCCTTTGTTCATTGTGTTAGCCAAGGCGAGGTAATGCAAATCATGATTTGGAGTGTTTCAAAACCTTGTTTGCCAAAATGTTGGGATGCTATGTAAAATGTAAAGAAAAACATATTGTAAGATGTGCTAATAATTTTAAACCTGTATTAAGAATAACATTTCTTTATTTAAAATTACATTGAGTTTGGGGATCTCATCACAATACATAATATCATTAAAATATTAATTGGATCCAGAGATATTTGGGTTAGGGTTATTTCCTCCAGGAAGGGTTATTATTAGGGGTCCTCCGGTAGGAGGAACCCTATTGTAATTATTAGTATTAATATTAGGGGTTCTACAGTACGGGTCTTCTGGTTGGAGGAACTCTATTGTAATTACTATTATTATTATTATTATTATTATTATTATAATGGGACCTCCGGTATGAGGAACCCTGTTGTAATTGTCAGTATTATTATTGTGTCCTACCACTGTGTTTTCCATTGCAAGTGTTCTTGTCTATGGCCTAAGAGAGTTACCAATTTCTATGCTGCCTATCTCAACATAAATTACACCAGCAGCACTTTCTAGGCCACCCACTCCATTGGCTCCAGTACAAGACTCTAAACCTGAATTTGCTAATTGATTTAACAAATCAATGTGAGGTGGAATTTTGAGAGTTACTCTCTACAGTGTAAAGAATCCATATAAAATGTCATTAATGGGGAAAAATATACAGTGGGGAGAACAAGTATTTGATACACTGCTGATTTTGCAGGTTTTCCTCTTTACCAAGCATGTACAGGTCTGTAATATAGGTGTTGGTCGTATAATTAGAATATCCTCACAAAGGTGATTTATTTCAGTAATTCCATTCAAAAAGTTAAACTTGTATAATGTATAGATTCATTCCACACAGACTGATATTTCAAGTGTTCATTCCTTTTAATTTTGATGATTGTGACTGACAACTAATGAAAATCCCCAAATCAGTATCTCAGAAAATTTGAATATTGTGAAGGTTCAATATTGAAGACACCTGGCGCCACACTCTAATCAGCTAATTAACTCAGAACACCTGCAAAGTCCTTTAAATGGTCTCTCAGTCTAGTTCTGTAGGCTACACAATCATGGGGAAGACTGCTAACTTGACTGCTGTCCAAAAGACGACCATTGACACCTTGCACAAGGAGGGCAAGACACAAAAGGTCTTTGCTAAAGAGGCCGGCTGTTCACAGAGCTGTGTCCAAGCACATTAATATAGAGGCGAAGGGAAGGAAAATATGTTGTAGAAAAAAGTGTACTAGCAATAGGGATAACCGCACCCTGGAGAGGATTGTGAAACAAAACCCATTCAAAAATGTGGGGGATGTTCACAAAGAGTGGACTGCAGCTGGAGTCAGTGCTTCAAGAACCACCACACACAGACGTATGCAAGACATGGGTTTCAGTTGTCGCATTCCTTGTGTCGAGCCACTCTTGAACAAGACACAGCGTCAGAAGCGTCTTGCCGGGACTAAAGACAAAAAGGACAGGACTGCTGCTGATTGGTCCAAAGTCATGTTCTCTGATTAAAGGAAATTTTGCATTTCCTTTGGAAATCAAGGTCCCAGAGTCTGGAGGAAGAGAGGAGAGGCACAGAATCCACATTTCTTGAAGTCCAGTGTAAAGTATCCACAGTCAGTGATGGTTTGGGGTGCCATGTCATCTGCTGGTGTTGGTCCACTGAGTTTTCTGAGGTCCAATGTCAACGCAGCCGTCTACCAGGAAGTTTTAGAGCACTTTTTGCTTCCTGCTGCTGACCAACTTTATGGAGATGCAGATTTCATTTTCCAACAGGACTTGGCACCTGCACACAGTGCCAAAGCTACCAGTACCTGGTTTAAGGACCATGTCAGGCAAACTGTCAGGCAAACTCACCAGGTCAGGCAAACTCGCCTGACCTTAACCCTATAGAAAATCTTTGGGGTATTGTGAAGAGGAAGATGCAATACACCAGACCCAAAAATGCAGAAGAGCTGAAGGCCACTATCAGAGCAACATGGGCTCTCCTAACACCTGAGCAGTACCACAGACTGATCGACTCCATGCCACACCGCATTGCTGCAGTAATTCAAGCAAAAGGAGCCCAAACTAAGTATTGAGTGCTGTACATGCTCATACTTTTTATGTTCATACTTTTCAGTTGGACAACATTTCTAAAAATCATTTTTTGTATTGGTCTTAAGTAATATTCTAATTTTCGGAGATACTGAATTTGGGATTTTCATTAGTTGTCGGTTTTAATCATCACAATGAAATGAAATAAACATTTGAAATATATCAGTCTGTGTGTAATTAATGAATATAATATCCAAGTTTCACTTTTTGAATGGAATTACAGAAATAAATAAACCTTTTGATGATATTCTAATTATATGACCGGCACCTGTATTTATCATAGGTACACTTCAACTGTGAGAGATGGAATCTAAAACAAAAATCCAGAAAATCCCATTGTATGATTTTTAAATAATTTGCATTTTATTGCATGACAAGTATTTGATCATCTACCAACCAGTAAGAATTCCAGCTCTCACAGACTAGTTTGTTTTTCTTCAAGAAGCCCTCCTGTTCTCCACTCATTACCTGTATTAACTGCAACTGTTTGAACCTGTTACCTGTATAAAAGACACCTGTCCACACACTCAATCAAACAGACTCCAACCTCTCCACAATGGCTAAGACCCAGTGAGCTGTGTAAGGGCATCAGGAATAGAATTGTATACCTGCACAAGGCTGGAATGGGCTACAGGACAATAGGCAAGCAGCATGGTGAGAAGGCAACAACAAAGAAAACACACTACGCCGTCATGGATTAAAAACCTGCAGCGCACGCAAGGTCCACCTGCTCAAGCCAGCACCAATGACTGAAGTTTGCCAATGACCATCTAGATGATCCAGAGGAGGAATGGTAGAAGGTCATGTGGTCTGATGAGACAAACTAAGCTTTTGGTCTAAACTCCACTCGCCGTGTTTGGAGGAAGAAGAATGAGTACAACCCCAAGAACAGCATCCCAACTGTGAAGCATGGTGGTGGAAACATCATTCTTTGGGTATGCTTTTCTGCTAAGGGGACATGATGACTGCACCGTATTGAGAGGAGGATGGATGGGACCATGTATCGCAAGGTCTTCCCTCAGTAAAAGCATTGAAGATGGGTCATGGCTGGGTCTTCCAGCATGACAACGACCCGAAACACAGCCAGGGCAACTTAGGAGTGGCTCCGTAAAAAGCATCTCAAGGTCCTGGAGTGGCCTAGCCAGTCTCCAGACCTGAACCCAATTGAGCATCTTTGGAGGGAGCTGAAATCCGTATTGCCCATTAACAGAATGATTTTTCCACCTCCATGCTTCACGGTTGGGATGGTGTTCTTGGGGTTATCCTCATCTTTCTTCCTTCAAACACGACGAGTGGAGTTTAGACAAGTTGTTGGCTTTTCACCAAGCTGCTTGCCTATTGTCCTCTAGCCCATCGCAGCCTTGTGCAGGTCTACAATTTTATCCCTGATGTCCTTACACAGCTCTCTGGTCTTGGTCATTGTGGAGAGGTTGGAGTCTGTTTGAATGAGTGTGTGGACAAGTGTCTTTTATACAGGTAACAAGTTCAAACTGTTGCAGTTAAGACAAAATTAAATACTTTGAATGCACGTATTTCAGATAATTATGAAGTGGATGACAGAGAACTTCCTGCTTTTAAACTCAAGAAAAACTGAAATGTTCGTTTTAGGTCCCAAGAAACAAAGACTCTTATTGGCAGATCTCACTGTGAACCTTGATGGCTGCATGGTTGTATACCAAAAAACTGTAAGAAATCTCGGCGTAACTCTCGACCCTGACCTCTCCTTTGATGAACATATAAAATATAACTCAAGAGTTGCTTATTTTCATCTACGAAACATTGCAAAAATCATAATCTTCCTATAAAAAACAGATGTAGAAAAACGAATTGTCATAAGTCTGGGGTTTGGACAGATTGGCAGAGGCAAACCGGTTGAGGTAGGAGTAATCCATTCTTTAATAAAGTTCAAACGAAACAAACAAACTTAAAGCAAACTTATGACTGAGTATTGTAGCCTTCGGCTGCTAACCAAAATACACCACACTACTGTGGGCAAACCTTCAACATAAATAGGTTCCCCAATTGGAGGCAATACACGACACCTGCCTCCAATTGGGGAGACCCAAGTGCATAGAGGTGGCTAGAGGCACCTCTATTGGCCACGTCCTGACTATGGCCCCAGCCAGTGCAAAGATGGCTAGGGGCATAGCCAGGACGTGACACGAATCCATGCGTTTGTTACATCAAGATTAGATTACTGCAATGCTCTTTTTTTGCAGTAATCAATAATTAGTGCGGCACACTGCAGCTAGAATCCTAACTAGAACAAAAATATGTGAACACATTACCCCAGTACTAGCGCCTTTACAGTGGCTGCCTTTTAGGGTCAGGGCTGATTTTAAGGTTTTATTGTTAACCTATAAATCAATTCATGGACTTGCTGCTACTTATCTCGCTAAAATGATCCAGCCATATATACCTGCACGTAACCTTAAATCACAAGATGCAGGCCTTTTCAGTGTACCTAAAATTTCTAAACAAACAGCTGGAGGCAGGGCTTTCTCTCATAGAGCTCCACTACTTTGGAATGATTTACCAATCAAAATTATATCAGTGCAAACCTTCAAGCGTCTACTAAAGACTTGTCTCTTCAGCCTGGTCTAGGATTAAGTGTAGTCTGGCCCCGGGGCGTGAAGTTGACCAGAAAGGACTGATACTGTCCACCCTTGCTGTCTTGCCAGGTGGGCTCTCATCGCCACTGGGATGCCCTCCCTCCAATGCCATTTGGGGGCGGAGTCACTGGCTTGTTGTTGTCTCTCTGTTGCGCACTTGTGCAATTGGGCTGTGCTCTGCTGGCAATACTCGGCCCTCATTCAGGATGATTGCGGTTGGGCCTTGTCCGGGGCCTCCTCCAGATAGGGCCACAGTGTCACTGGACCCCCCCGTCTCAGCCCCAACGTCTTACGCTGCTATATTATTGTGCTGGGGGAGTAGGGTCAGTTCTCCTCCACTAGAAATCCCTGTAGATCTAAGGAATGCATTTTCAAAATATTCCCTGTTTTCTGTCATTTTAGGAGGACGTGAGGTCTTAACCCACACCTGCGGAGTACCAGGCTTGAGTCGTTGTGGTCCCTGTCCAGAGTCCTCCTGGTTGTGTTGCAGATCAAGACGATACCTGACGATTTCAGCTGCCACTCTGCTGACCCCCTCCCCCCCTCCTTGTCCATCTGGTTATGCCTCCGATCTAGACTAGGTTTAAATAGACTCTGGGCTTAGCCCACATGCATTGCACTATTACAATTTGGACTCTTAACATGTTCACCCGGCACAGCCAGAAGAGGACTGGTCACCCCTCGGAGCCTGGTTCTTCTCTATGTTTCTTCCTAAATTCGTCCCTCTTGAGGAGTTTTTCCTAGCCACTGAATTTCATCACTATTGTTGTCTGCTACCTGGGGTTTAAGCCCGGGTGTTTTGTGAAAGCACTTTGTGACAACTGCTGATGTAAAAAGGGCTTTATAAAATACATTTGACCCAGCCTTAAACCCCAGGGTGCAGACACACCCTCCTTTTTGGGATGCACAGGGATATGATCACTAATATAGCCAGGAGGAGAGGCCTCATTTAGGGCAGTAAATTCATCAGGCTTCAGCCATGTTTCACATAATCCAATAACATCAAGTTTATGATCAGAGATGATTTCATTTACTGCAATTGCCTTTGGAGCAAGGGATCTAACATTTCGGAGTCCCATTTTGAGATGCGAAGGAAATATAGTCATTTTTATTTGTGACTGAGGTGGAGGAAGGTTTTATCTTTAATAAGGTTGCTATTGTTAGCGCTTCCTTGTTTAACGTTTCTCAGCCTGGAACGAGTCACAGTCGCAATAGGCAAGGCTGTACTAACTACTCTGGCTATGCTATCGGCAGACTCCACTATGCTAGCAGGCTGGTTAACAGCCTGCAGCCTGTCATGCACCCTAACTCTTGGTGAGGCTAGAGTGAGACTCCTGTCAATGTTCCTAGATAAAAGAAGAGCACCACTCCAGCTAGGATGAAGCCGTCGCTCTTCAGTAGATCAGGCCTGACCCTATATCTGGTCGAGTCCCAAAAAGATAGCCAGTTATCTACAAACTCTACCTCCTGCGAAGGGCAGAAATCCGTTTTCAGCCAGCAATTGTGTTGTGCAAGTCTGCTGTAGAGCTCATCACTACTCCTAGCTGGGAGGGGGCCTGAGACAATTACTTGATGCCGACACATTTTTCTAGCTAGTTTACATGCTGATTCTATGTTCTGCTTTGTAACCTTTGACTGTTTCATCCTAACGTTGTTGGTGCCATGTCAGGAATGCAGGTAAAGACCCAAGCGCGGACTGGAGAGGAGAGGGGAAGAGACAGACAGTGCGGTTGGGGTCAGGCAGATGGTCGGTACACGAGCGGGCAGCAGAAGCACAGTCACGGAACGGGCACAGTAGTCGGGGACAGGCGAGGGATCGCAATTCCGGCGGAGAACAGACGTACAGGCAGGGCTCAGGCAGAGTAGTCGGGGACGGGCGATAGATCGGTACACCGAAGGTCTGTTCGAGGAGATTGCGGGATGTGGTATAAACCATTGATCCGGCAGGGGAGAAGTGGTAGGGAGTTGTATTTGTAGGAACGGTGATGAGGTGAATGGGGACAGGTGTGTGAGTGGTGATTGGTGACAGGTGCGTGACTGGGTGAGCACTGTAACTCAGGAGCGCGGGCGCCCTCTGCTGCCCGCTTGCGGAGGCGGGGACGTGACATGCCAGCGTGAATAACAAAATCTCTGTACTCTCTATACTTGCCAGTTTTCGACTTCGCTAGCACCAACCCCAGATTTGTGGCTACGTCGGTGGCTCTGCCCCCCGGTAAACAGTGTACAGTCGCTGGCTGATTCTTGAGTCTAATACTGCGGGTAATGGAGTCGCCGATGACTAAAGCTTTCAGTTTTTCCAGGCCAGGCCGGTAGAAATCAGATCATGTCAATGTTATTTTGGCCCACACAAATTATATTCTATTTGTCGGCTTTTGTCACTTTCAGGAGGAAAGCGTTAACAATTAGCCTACAATATATACAGAATTATGAGAATATCAAAAGACGTTTATAATGTACATCCAATGCATATTTTCTACAATTTGCTGTTTGTTAACATTGTATCTGCATGCCTTCTAGGATATAATTGGTTTGTTTTAGTTCAACATTGTTTCAGCTGCATTTTTTCCATGGTAATGTTATTGGAAAACTAGTTTACTCATTATATCATTACAATACAATCCCAACTCATAATGACATTTAAGAATTATATTGAGATTTTTATTTTATTTGACAATTATCTTCTATTCAAGCAAGCAGAGCCATTTGGCCTCATTTTGACCATACATTGCAGAGGATGTTTAGTGACGTAGTACAATGAGAGATGAGATGTGCACCCCATTTGCAAAATAAAACAAGCAGTCAGGGAAACTGACAGAACTGTTTCAAGTCACTCGTGTGAGGATTATCACGATTTACAATTATTCCGATTATGGAATTTCGCCACAATTTCATAATCATATTTTCCAACACAATTAGTGCTAAAATGTATTGTCCCATTCCTAGCTGTAGCTCTGCACACTGAAAACATAGACCACGTGCACATACCACACTGACACCCTCAAAGATTCCTCCACCAGGGGCACTACAGTACACAATTCAATTTGCTAAATTCAAAATGATGGTATTTCCACCCTGTTTGACCTATAATGTGGCATCTTTGTGGACATGCCTCATTTCTCATGAAGATCAAAAAAGCCTCAAGAATCCATAAAATTCGCCATCATGGATTTTTTGTTACAGTGAATATTTGCCAAAACCTACTAAATATTTCCAATTTACAAAGTAAGTTGGATTCACCAGCCCTTTGGAAAACAGGTGTCTCATACATGCTTCCCATATTGATGTCAGGAATAAGAGATCTCACAAGCTGGCAAATAAAAATGGCGGATTACTGAGCAATATATGCAAAATATTAATGTTGGCATTACTTTACGGAACAATAACCTAAACACTTTTCATTGTGACTTTCATTAATTTTCATTGTGTCTTCTAATACCACACCCATATAGTACCATGTGCATTTGTTTGTATATAATGATAATGAAACTAGTTGCTGTATAAAAAATTTACGGAACTATGATTTCACAAACCCTTTATGCTAAATCTAAAGACCACAATCTAAATGATCTGAAAATGTATCGGTAGTCCGTCTGACCTGATTATTTGTGTACACCTGTCTCATATATGCCACCCTATAGGGTTGTATGGAATTTGAGATAAATTGCAAGATGGCGGAACAATAAACTCAGTAAAATGTGGTTATGTAAGTCTATTGGACAATAAACGGTAGGTGTTACAATTAAGTAACCAACTACTTTGCGGTCTGTATCTTTTGGTCACACACGTACATGCACTGTCTTAGTGAATTAAAAAAGCCATATACATTCAGTGTCCTCCTAAACTGTTGAGTCAGAAAGCTGTATGACGATACACATGCAGACACGAATGTCCCATGCAAGATTATTTTCCTATTATGTTAACACTCCATAGCCATGTCTGTGGCATTAGGCAGTGGACTGTTGTGTCAGAGGTCTTTATGGCCATACACATATAGACACGAATATCCATTACCAGACCTATTTTCTGTATTGCTATATCTTGTACTTCATACATTGTACTCCATAATTCACTCAGAATGTCTTACCATGTCTTTGCATTTTATAACTGGTGACCTGCTTCACTATCCCTGCCAAATAGGAGAACCCCGTCCCATTGTTGCTTGCAACTTTATTTTTCATTGTTCTCATTTACTTTTAGCTAAAGACAATCTTTGGTACTGCTGCAGTTCAACCAACTGTTGCAGAATCCTTGGCGAAGTGTGTGTCTTATGCTGCCTCTTCAAAACAACCCCGAGATACGACTAAAGGTGTGGCCTAATTCATCTCTAAAGACATGATGGCATTTTAGATTGTCAAAGATTGTTCACTATCTCTCATCTGATTGGCAACTTAAGTCCATAGTCTTGAGACACTGTATTTTCCAGAAGACCACACAACAGGGCATATCCATCAAATGATGGTCAACATGCCCCAGGACTGGAATATTAAGAAAGCAATATGTCTGGAATTAGAACAGTCAATGCCAGTAACATTATGAAAGACTTTGAACATATTCATTGTGTTTGGTTTTGTTGTTATGGTCATAATTTAAATCTGTCAATTTGAAAAATCCTGAAGATGTGAAGGGTGGATTCTGCTACCAGAGCATGGTAGCAAGGATGCGAGGGTTTTCTCAAAGCTGGAAACAGAAACAAGAGCTGTAGAACAAGCAGGTGGAATTGAACATCCCTGAGCATGCACTGATTGACGATGTGGTCACCTGGGGGGATCCACATAAGAAATTATTTCCAGGTTCTTGGAGCAGTAGCAGGCTGAGTGTGGGGAGCTAGCAGGAGACAGAAGCACATGGCATCGCTTGCGTAAAGACCATGACATCACTGTCCTGGAGGAAGAAAGCCAGTTCCTTTGCCCTCCATGAGATCACAGATGTCCTGGCATCAGTGGCATGAACTATAAGGAGTGCAAATAATTGTGTAATTTGGGAAAGGACCCTGATGCAAACAAAGGTCCTGCAGCCTTCGTCTTCTTGGTTTGTTCAGAAGGGAAATACAGCTCTGGAAATTATCAGTTTCTCTAGTTTTAATATTCATAGGCATGTATTTGAGTAAAATAAAATAGTTGGTATTATTCTATAAACTACTGACACCATTACTCCCGAATTCCAAATAAAAATATTGTTATTTAGAGCATTTGTAGAAAATAATAACTGGTCAAAATAACCTAAACAATATGCATTGTTTTCAGACCTTACCTAAATAATGCAAAGACAACTAATTCAAATACATTTTTCAACAACAAAATATTAATTGCCTGTTTGAACCATTCTTGCCCTGCACTTCACCCCAGCTGCTGTTTGACATTCTTTTTGTAGGACACTTAATGTCATTCTACGGTTGTTGAGTGACATTTGAATGAGTTGACATCTCCTCAGTCAGTGGACTGTCGTTTTGCACCCTCTGCCAGTCTAGCTTTGTTGACCCCAATGTCAGTTGCTTGACCTTGTTCTTATGAACCGCCGTCTTTAAAAATGTCAGGATGGAAGCAACCTGATGCTCATTGTATCCCTCGGCCAGTACACTTCAGCTTGAGGTCACAAAGAAATGGCCAGACATTCTACTTCAGGATTTGTTGGTAGACAGCAGAATTCATGGTTCCATTAACCACAGAAAGTGTTCAAGGTCCTGAAGCAGCAAAACAGTCCCAAACCATCACACTATCACCGCCATATTTCACTGTTGGTATGATGTTCTTTTTTTGAAATGCGGTGTTACTTTTACACCAGATGTAATGGGACACACATCTTCCAAAGTGTTTAACTTTTGTCTTGTCAGTCCACAGAGTATTTTCCCGAAGGTCTTGGGGATCATCAAGATGTTTTCTGGGAATAATTTGACAAGCCTTAATGTTCTTTATGCTCAGTGGTGGTTTTCATCTTGGAACTCAGCCATGCAGGCCATTCTTGCCCAGTCTCGGGACCTCTTATGGAGGAGTCATGAACACTGACTTTAACTGAGGCCTGTGTGGCCTGCAGCTCTTTGGATGTTGATGTGGGGTCTTTTGTAACCTCTTGGATACGTTGTCACTGCGCTCTTGGAGTCATTTTGGTTGGCCGGCCACTCCTGGGAATGTCCACCATTTGTGGATTATAGCTCTCACTGTGTTTCGCTGAAGTCCCAAAGCTTTAGAAATGGCTTTATAACCTTTTCCAGAAGAATCTCAATTACTTTCTTTCTCTTTTGTTCCAGAATTTCTTTGGATCTCGGCATGATTTCTGGATTTTAAGGGATCTATTGGTCTGCTTCACTTTGTCAGACAGGTCCTATTTAAGTGATTCCTTGATTGAGAACAGGTGTGGCTGTAATCAGGCCTGTGTCAGGCTAGAGGAATTAAAGGTGTGATAAACCACAGTTGGGCTGTGTTTTCAAAGGGGGCAAACACATTTTCACACAGGAACATGTGGTTTTGGAATTTGTTTTCCCTTAATAATAACAATAGTTTGTGTTGCATAACTGCAGTTTGTGTTTACTTGTGTTTTCTTTGACTAGTATTAAAGTATTGTTTGATAATCATTCTAGTGAGACAAACATGAAAACAAGTAAGAAATCAGGAATGGGGGCAAACACTTTTTCATGCCACTGAAAAAATTCATAAACCACTGCACCTTTTTCTTTCCTTTCCAAAAAAGTCAAAGAAAGGTTCTGAATGAGGAACAGCAGTGTTCAATTTGCAGTGGTCTCCTAATTTTAACCCTTCCGTTTCTCACTCATAATCATCCTTTCCAACTTTATGGAATGGAAAGAAAAAGGTGCAGCGGCCTCATAATTTATTCCGGAGCTGTGTGTTAGAAACCAGCAGTTCCTATAGAGGTGAAATAATGACAACGTACCTGGTTGTCAAGGCAGAGATCAATTATATTATTTATTGCAGTATTTGATCTCAAAGAAACTTTTGGTTGTCCTCTACTTTATAGACCACGCAATCCAGAATACACAACAAAGTACTGTAAGCCCATTGGCAGATTACTGTCACAATTTGACGGAACATGACTTCCTGTGTATGGATAAACATATGTACTTTTGTAATCAAAACATAACAAGAATACATTCATAGACTTCTAAACATACAGCATACATTTGTTTACTGGTAAGTACATGAAACAATTCTTCCTGGAGCTGTTTTTACCCTAGCTGTCTCACAAAGTCGAAAGTTCATCCCCTAACTACTCAAATAGATATAAATATATGTTAAAAATCGTGGGCTACCTAGCTAGCTTTAATGGTGCTAGCAATTGCTCTGCAGCAACTGTGCATTGCTACAGTAGCTACATTAACTTAATATTGGAACGTTACTAGGCTCAGCTGGCCCACATCCTCTTGGTAGGCAGAAAGGAATATACATGAATCATTTAATTTATCAGCTCACGAGGACTGTTCATCCTTTCAACTGCCTCATTAGAAGACAAGATTGGGTAGTATATTGATTCTGGCTGCTGTTCATAATATGGTATTATATACAGCTATGGAAAAAAGGTGCAGTGGTCTCTGATTTTTTTCCGGAGATGCATTTGCAAATGTAATCATAAAAAAATTGTTGCAATTGGGGTCTGTTCAGTGCCTGAAAAATGTGCCCAAGGTTAAGGTGCTGTGGAATTTTTTTAGGCCAAGGTTAGACAAACTGAGGTCTGGGGTGATTCAATCCAGCCCAATTTATGTTTTTTTGTGGTTATTAAAAGCACTCAAAATCCCTATTAAACTTGATCCAAAGAACATAAGATATAAATATCTAATTGTGTTAATAACTGTTTTCTGGCCCGCAAATAGATTTTGACCAACACATTTTACATCAAATAAAAATATGTGCAGCCCTCCATTGAACTTCATAATTCCTGTTTGGGCCTTAACGTTTTCCCACATCTGCTTTACGCTGTTATGCAAACTATGTTGAGTAGTTTGTAGGGTATATTTTGTCACTTTGGTGATGTATTACCCTGTTGGGGGGGCTTCTTGTTTGATTTGACAAGTGGGCGAGACTTCCGGTTTGGTAGGTGGGATTTCCGGTGTGACATATGAACTTCCTGTATAACGTGTGCTTGTGCGCAACCTCCAAAATGACAAATGCATGTCCGTTGACTCTGTGATTTATGATTGAATTGTTGTGTGCATGTTTGATCTTTTACCATGACTGATAAACATCCCAGACAGGTGTTATAACAGAAGTGATATGTTTGTTGATTATCAAATGGGTCTGTGTGTTAGAAACTAGCAGTTCCTATAGATGGGTCTTAGGTTTCCTTCATCTTCATCCGCTTATTCGTTGTCGGGTCTCGGGGGCAGCAGCTCCAGCAGGGGACCCCAAACTTCCCTTAACCGAGCTACATTTGCCAGCTCTGACTGGGGGATCCCGAGGTATTCCCAGGTCAGTGTCGAAATATAATCTCTCCACCTAGGCCTGAGCCTACTCCAGGGTCTCCTCCCAGCTGGACGTGCCTGGAACACCTCCTTAGGGAGATGTCCTGGGGGGATCCTTACCAGATGCTTGAACCATATCAACTGGCTCCTTTCAATGCAAAGGAGCAGTGGATTTACTCTGAGTTCCTCACGGATGACTAAGGTTCTCATCCTATCTCTAAGACGCCAGCCACCATTCTGAGAAAACAAATTTCAGCCACTTGAACCCGCGATCTAGTTCTTTCGGTCATGACCCAGCCTTCATGACCATAGGTGAGAGTAGGAACAAAAATTTACCGGTATATCGAGAGCTTGGCCTTCTGGCTCAGCTCTCTTTTTGTCACAACGGTGCGGTAAAGCGAATGCAATACCACCCCTGCTGCTCCGATTCTCCGGCCAATCTCCTGTTCCATTTTTCCCTCACTCACGAACAAGACCCCGAGAGACTTGAACACCTTTACTTGGGATAAAACCTCATTCCCTACCCAGAGGAGGCATTCCATCGGTTTCCTGCTGAGAACCAAGGCCTTGCTTAGGTTTCCACAATGTTAAATTCCAAGGCAGTAAATAGGCAGAATATTAGTGGAAATATGTTTGATGCTGAGCAAATGGGCTAACCCGTGTTACAAGAGATGTCAGACAACTGTTGGGGGGGTTAACCTTTCATGTTTCCCACGTGTACGTTCCGAAGAAAGTTTGATCATGTCTAAATGCATTTGTAGAAATGTATCACTTTTGAAGATGCTATTTAAGCCACCAGTGATTCAATGAAAAGTTATTTTAGAACCAGCTCCCACCGACCTCATTCTATCACTCTGTAAAATAGCTCTTAATCTAAGGCGCGGAACTATACCCTTAACAGAATCGCAGCTCCGAAAAAGTAGAGACAAAAAGCTAAAATTGTCTCAATAGAACACTTCAGTCACAAAGAAAAGACAAACCATCAACCAATCTGGAGGTTTTCAAGCAATGCAGTACCATTCCTAACCAGTCTAATTGCTTCGAGACACGATTAAACAACATGGATCATGCTCAGAAAATGTTTCTGATGCCACAACATCAGTTAGATATTTCGAAAAACAGCGACTAACACCAGTGTTTGACAATCTGTTGAAAATTATTTGGATTCATCGATTCGCAATATACTGTTGAAGCCTGATATGAATTTTTCATGAGAAAGCTAAAAGATACTCTGCCATTTTACAAAGATGTTTGACTGTTGTAGGACGTGGGAGCTCGACACATACAATGACTTTAAGTCTATCCATGTCTGAGAGTTGACCAAAAATTTTAAACTGAATGTTGGGATAATGTGCCTGCGAGATGTAGGAAAAACGTTGAATGTATTTTTCATCGAATGCACTGGTTTAACCTTAGGCATTCACCCTCCTCGTATCCGCGGAAGAAGATATACTGTGTAATTGTATTTATTGATTACGAATGGTTATAGATTTTCCTTACCGGTTAGCGGCGAATTCCAATGAAGCGATTGACGTAAGGTTTGTGTTCCTACGTGCATCACAGCCTACGTAAGAAAACCACAAAGTTGCACCTAAAATGGTGGCCATTAGGCACTTCATGTAATGGAGCTTAATGCATTTGCTGTTTAGAAGGCCAATCTCTGTTGACCAAGATTAATTACGTTATTGCTAGGTCGTCTGATGCCTGGTATCCAATAGCAATTCAGATTAGCTTTCCCAGGGAATCACATGGGCTATGGCACAAGCTCTAGTCCAAGTGGCCACTCCTTACCCAAGCTGCAGACAATGGAGTATCAACAGAGACTTGCTTCGGGTTCATTCCTGCATCGCTTTCATTCCGAAAAAGGACATTATAGATCAATTTTTAGACTATATTTGAACAGGCAAGAGTATTTAGAATATGATAATTTGTATTGAAACAGTATCTGGATGCAGTGCGTAAGTGTAATGGCCAGACAGCTCCAACAGCTCAGACACGTGAACCGTCCACATATGAAGTAAGTACATTGCTATTTATGAACAATGGTATCCTACAGCATTGTTTGTCTATAAAAAATGATGTAAAAAACATATTCTTTCAAAATAGTATGGGGATGTTATTGGTTTTTATGGAGAAAGTTAGTCAATTGAAAGGTATTATAAATTATACATTGTCCCAACCGCAATACCGATCTCGTGCTTCCATCTAGTGGCCGTTAGGTGTATTGCGGTATGACCAGAGGAATGTATTTTCTTTTCTAAATAATTTTATAATGGTTTATTTCTAGGTAGAGGAACTGACTTTTATTGGGGTGCCTATATTTTTGACGTTCTGTTATTTATTTTATTCATTTATTTCAGCCAAAAACACTGTAATATGACTATAAAGGCATGGAAATATCAGAAAATAACAATCATACAAAAATAAATTACCATACGCTATTGCAGAGTATCGTAAAACTTTTTTTTAGGCGTTTGTCCATTTTCTGTTTACTGTTGTCACCATTTGAAAGGTATGATAGATTAAGTGGTCCTTTTTTTGCGCAAAGCTGGTCAAGCCAATGGTAGTTTCATGGTAGATATACCAGTGGAATCGAGGTGTCGGGTCCGGGGTACTTCAGGGTATAGGTACTGTATATCTAACAGAGTCATACTGTTTCGTTCCGATTACTTTAAACAGTTCAACTTCCATATTAGGTTTGCCCTGTTTTGGGCCCAAATAAAACACTTTTCAAAAGGTGGTACATAAAATGGCATTCAAGACCATTTGATCGGTCACACCAGCCTTACATTCCTGGCCTTCGGGCAATTCATAAAATGCAACTCTGATCCGCCCCTCGCCCAACTTCCACTCCTGTGCCAACATATCCCGTTGTAGTTGATGGATTCGGGTTAAAATCTGCATCGGTTTCTTCGGGGCGGTTATGTTGTTATGTTTTCACCCAAAACATTGATCGCCGCACAATCCGCCATGGTTTGTAATGTGTACATAAGTATACTCAGGCAAGACTGAATGACCATCAATGGGGTCTGCGTGATTTAAATACACTAACCATGCCACTCACTGCATAAAACATGTGAGTGACACACGTCATACAGGAACCTGCCAAAACAAACTGGAAGCCCCGCCCACCAGGGTCATAAATCATCAAAGTGACTAAATATACTCTACATAAGCATCTCTGATGTGCTTTCGTGGCACGGTTGGGATTCCTTATGATTTGTAGGTAATATCTCTGCTCTGGTTGCAGTGCAAACATGCTGGAGGTTGTTATCAGGTTCAAACCATGCGTGTGCGGTGCTTTGGAAGTTCATTGACTGTTGCTTGCTTGATAACTCATTCTCCTAAGTGTCACAGTTAATAAAAGCCAAAACACACTTGGCACTGTGTACTATTTCCTATTGCAATATGCAATAAAGTGGTACATAAGAAAGGATGGAAGCTCAGCTAACTTATTGGTCAGAGTTGACTGGCCAAAACAGGGGACAGGACTTGGTCAAGTGTATGTTTAGTTTATAACAGAACGTAGTTTTTTGGCCAGCTGTGATCAGGAAGTCTGTCAAAGCGCAACAATAATCAGCCAATGGACTAACAGTACTGTAATGTGTATTCCAGGTTGCAAAAAGTATAGGTATGACTGGAAGTTTTTTTGAAATTGAGATGGAGTCTGTAACATCATGAACAATAGCAATCAAAAGCTGCAATAAATAATTGAATTACTCTCTCCCTTGACGACCAGGTATATGATCATTATATCAACCACTGTATGAAATGGCTGATTTCTAACAGACTGAAAGGACTTGGTTATTTGTATATTCAAAATAAAGTTAGTATTCAAATACTTATGAGAGCATTCATTTCTGTCAGGATATCTTTTGTACAGAAAGTTTCAATGACGAGCCCCCCTTGTTTGTTGTATATGTTATTCAGTCAAAGTGACACTTTTGGTGTGGTGGCCCAATCAGAAATGCACAATTTGTGCTGTTAACATGTGAATAAACGTTCACTAATTCAAGGGAATTTTGATTACATTTAAGGAATTAAAACTTGCAGACAAAAATGATTTGACAACAAGACACTTTGTAAAGTCAAGCTGTAAAATCTAAAGGTGCTTGGGAAGTGTAGAAAACAAATATAGTTGGCTAGCTTAGTCATCTAGCTTCTCTAGACTTCTCCATCCAAGAAAGGAACTGTTATGCTTTGACAAATAATCACTTCTAATTCTGTTTGTCGAGTTTGGCTTGGCTGCCAGTCCTTTTCTTTCTCTCACCTCCATCTGCTCCCTCTTTTCTAACACAAATGACCAGTGAGCAAGCCAACGTTATATGAGAACGACACCTACTCCTTACATTATGTAGTACTGCTCAGGTTCAAAACATACTCGTAACATGTATTTTATAAAATCATGTTGAATGCAAATTCCTACTGTCTAACAATAGAAAGCCTAATTACTTCACTAAGCCATCAAAAATGTCTTATTTAAGGGCCTGGCTGTTTCAGTTTTAGAAGCTGTTGTTCAGTGCCTCTGGAGCTTTGTGACAATATATTGATTATTTGGTGTACAGACAACATACAGTGCGGACGTATTGGACAGCGACACCAGTTGTGTTTTTCTCTCTGTATTCCAGCACTTTGAATGTGAAATAATAATGATGATTGGCTAAAAATGCAGTCTCAGGAACTCCCTCACTTGCCTTCATTGTCCTCATTGATCATGTAACTGCTGATGGCAGCAGTAGTATAAATTCAGTATTCTGCTCACATCTAACCAAATGTATCACTTAACATTGGATATTCATTTGCGGGACAATGACTCCAATGCATAATGCTAAAGCAACTAATGAGTTATTCAGCACCAAAAAGAGGAGTTGTTGTGACTAACTAGTGAGCCAACATCAATTAATTTAAGCAGTCATTTCATTTGCTGAAATTCTTTAAAATAATAATTAACTGATGATGACTGCAGTATACGCCTAGCAGAGCATTGTCGGGAAACGTACCCTGCATCTGGTCGCAGACATCAGCTAGTTATTGAATATAAAGTATTTGCAACCAAAAACTCAATATGACAAGTTTATTTAAGACTATGATGTTTGAAAAAGCTAAATTTCCTATTCAGTTCATGGCTCAAAGTAAATAAATTCAAATTAAAGCGGACAGTCTGCACATTCATCTCTTATTAATTTCAAAACCAATGTGCAGAGCTAAAACAACAAAATGTGTGTGACTGTCGAGATACTTAGACTGCACTTTAATAGCACAAGCTGGGAACTTAAAAGTGGAATTCATGCAGTGTGGTTTAATTATCCAATACCGTTCTTAAGAATTGCTTGAATTATTATTATTACCCATTTCCACGTCTCTGTTATCCTCTTTGACCACGTCCTGTCCCACATTAGGCAAGTTCTTTGTCATTCCCCCTCCCAGGCAGGGTCATATCTCTTAGTCTGAAATCATATATCATCTAATAGGACTGAGGGCACAGGAATGTGTTGGAATAGCTTTGCTTTACACACTACTATTTCTCCCCCAGCACTTAAAGCTCCTGTGTGCATATAGTGTTCACTCCGGTCCAAACAAACCAAACCAAGAGTGGAAATGTGTGAAAGTTCAGAAAACTACTCTGGAGGGGAAAAACAGCTTAGACAAATGGAGAGTGATTGTAGCGGATAAAGTGAATCATATCGCCTCATTTGTAATCATAAAAGGAGTGAGAATGGCAAATGTTTTGAAATATTTGAGGAGGAGCAAAACTAGGAGGAAGACAATAAGTTGGACATAATATGGCTGGTAGCGGATCTGTATGACCAGTGTGGGCCATTATGGTGGGTGTTACCCTCTCTGCTAACCAGGGAGATTGACTGAAACTTAAACCAGTTTGCTTGTCATGTTTGGGCACTGGTTCAGATGCGTCTTGGTAAATCAAATGTTTCACAAGTAGCCGATTACAACCATTTCTACATTTCATTAAATTTCCATTTGTTGGTGAATTGGTTATTTACAGGAAAATGTATCATCACCTTTGCTGAAAAAAGTTATGATGCAAATGGCATGATCAGAAAAAATGATATATTGTACAAACGAAAAATGTTGTAACCACATACTATGGCAAGGAAGGGCAGATAGAAGTCCAGTAGGGTCTTGCTACAGAAGGTGGCTGATTTTCTTCACAACACCAGCTCTGACAGATTGAATGATGCAACAGAAGGTGATATGTAACTGCCACAAAAACAACAGGTGATAAAATTATGACAACTACTGTGAGCAAACTAGCCAATATTAATGTGTGTTCTTGTTAGTTAACATGAGCTAGTGTTGTGTGAGCTAGGTATTATTTACTGAAGGAACTAGTAGTTACTGGGTAGTTTGTCCTTTTCGTTGTCCCCACAATAATATACACTCACCAAAAGGATTATTAGGAACACATGTTCAATTTCTCATTAATGCAATTATCTAATCAACCAATCACATGGCAGTTGATTCAATGCATTTAGGGATGTGGTCCTGGTCAAGACAATCTCCTGAACTCCAAACTGAATGTCAGAATGGGAAAGAAAGGTGATTTAAGCAAATTTGAGCGTGGCATGGTTGTTGGTGCCAGACGGGCCGGTCTGAGTATTTCGCAATCTGCTCAGTTACTGGGATTTTCATGCACAACCATTTCTAGTGTTTACAAAGAATGGTGTGAAAAGGGAAAAACATCCAGTATGCGGCAGTCCTGTGGGCGAAAATGCCTTGTCGATGCTAGAGGTCAGAGGAGAATGGGCCGACTGATTCAAGCTGATAGAAGAGCAACTTTGACTGAAATAACCACTGGTTACAACCGAGGTATGCAGCAAAGCATTTGTGAAGCCACAACACTCACAACCGTGAGGCGGATGGGCTACAACAGCAGAAGACCCCACCGGGTACCACTCATCTCCACTACAAATAGGAAAAAGAGGCTACAATTTGCAAGAGCTCACCAAAATTGGACAGTTGAAGACTGGAAAAATGTTGCCTGGTCTGATGAGTCTCGATTTCTGTTGAGACATTCAGATGGTAGAGTCAGAATTTGGTGTAAACAGAATGAGAACAATGAGCCATCATGCCTTGTTACCACTGTGCAGGCTGGTGGTGGTGGTGTAATGGTGTGGGGGATGTTTTCTTGGCACACTTTAGGTCCCTTAGTGCCAATTGGGCATCGTTTAAATGCCACGGCCTACCTGAGCATTGTTTCTGACCATGTCCAACCCTTTATGGCCACCATGTACACATCCTCTGATGGTTACTTCCAGCAGTATAATGCACCATGTCACAAAGCTTGAATCATTTCAGATTGGTTTCTTGAACATGACAATGAGTTCACTGTACTAAACTGGCCCCCACAGTCACCAGATCTCAACCCAATAGAGCATCTTTGGGATGTGGTGGAACGGGAACTTCGTGCCCTGGATGTGCATCCCACAAATCTCCCTCAACTGCAAGATGCTATCCTATCAATATGGGCCGACATTTCTAAAGAATGCTTTCAGCACCTTGTTGAATCAATGCCACGTAGAATTAAGGCAGTTCTAAAGGCGAAAGGGGTTCAAACACAGTATTAGTATGGTGTTCCTAATAATCCTTTAGGTGAGTGTATACAGATCTTTATTTATCTGTGCAAAGGCCACAAGCAATATTCCAGACAACACAGACCTGATATTAATGAAGCTTTATACAATTATGTGTTTTGCCATGAAGAGTCATCCGTTACAAAGGATGTTGACTGGTGGCCCTATAACAAGCCATAAATTATGCAATCTTTTAAAGGTCATGCCCTCAAGCCTCAAGACCTGAGGCTTGAGGGCATGAAAATTCTGATTATAATTCTGTGGGTCTCTATCATGCGTTTGGTGTGAGGACAGATTGGCAGAGGCAAAACGATTGTAGGAGTAATCCATTCTTTAATAAATGTACAAAAGAAAACAAACAAACTTACTTAAAGCAGACTTAAATGACTTGGGTCTAGCCTCCAGCTGCTAACCAAAATAAACCACAATACTGTGGGCAACCCTTCAACAAAAATAGGTTCCCCAATTGGAGGCAATAACGAACACCTGCCTCCAATTGGGGAGACCAAAGCACATAGAGGTGCCTAGAGGCACCTCTTCTGGCCATGTCCTGACTATGGCCCCAGCCAGCGCGAAGATGGCTAGGGTCATAGCCAGGACGTGACAGTCTCATTCTGTAGAAGCATAATATTTGCCATTATGGATTGTCCACCATTGTGAATTTTGGGAAGAACGCTTACAGTGATTCACTGCTATGAACAAAGTGATATTTCTAATTAAAGTTTACAGCTGTCTTTATGATATAATAAGCATAGAAATTCAATAACTCTATGATTAGGCTTTACAATCCCAACTGCGTTAATGTAAACTTGCAAAATCAAAAAATATCTGGGGCTAGAATCCTAAAAAAACAGGGTCTAACTATACCTCTGTGATTTCTTTCTTGTACTTTAACTGTGGTCTTTCAGTGTACATGTGTTTTTCCCTGTCATTTCCTTGTAATATTGCGAAACCAACAAATATGTCGTAAAATGAATAGACCAATAGTCCACCTTCTAAAACCAATAGCAAAAAACAACAAGTTCCACTAAAATATTGTCTCATCAGTCAATAAAAATATAATTAGCATGGTGGCTAACTATGAAATGATTCTGACTCACCCAAAATGTATTCAGAAAAAGAAATGGAGACAGTTTAGCACTGAGAGACAAATGGGTGATTGAGAATGCAGGTGCTATTACCTGTGTGTGATGCTTCTATGAGAATCCAGTCATAGCAGCAGGCTCAACGAACACTCTCTGTCTTTACTGACAGCAGAATCATCTAATTCAGCTTAGAATTCCGCAGCATCTGACTGCTATGAAAAAATCTGTTTTTCAGAAACTTCATATGATAATGAATAATGTGATAACAGCAAATAAGATAAATGTAAATAATCAGATTGTATCCATATCTGGCAAATTATTGATATTCATAACAATACTTGTTTTGTCTGAATACTCAGCAAACCCCTAATTTAAAGTGAAACTCCAGTGCAGAAGAGTAAGTCATTTGTGGAAATTAGGATACCTCATTTGTAGAATAGGATACCTAATGGAAAATTAATAGTCATAGCAACTAAAACTTGGGATGTGACACACTTCGTTCTCCTCGACGTTTACACAGGCATTTTATTACCGGTTAGTCTTAGAATTCCATGTGAACTGGCACTTGTGGCTTGTTGTCAAATCTAAATGTTTTCAAAGTGGCACTAGATTAAATTTTGTAAGAGCCTCCATGTGCCAATCTGGCTAATCAATTGAAGATCCATCTAAAAGCAAATACTATTGGATGTTGAGTATCAGATCATTGCATGCTAAGTAAATCATATTTTCTTTTCTACTTTTTGATTTTTTCTACCCATTTACAAATACATTTTTAAATGCAGTTTTTTTATCTGTTTAGTTTTTTCCTGCATTCAGTAAATAATAACTATTAGGTTACTTACTGTATTTGTTTTCCAATCCAATAGTCAAAAGAAACAAACACTCCCAAATCAAGACGTTTTGTCTGCACAGGACCAAATAAGAGGGCCTATTTGATGGGATATTTAAATAGATTACCTGTTATAAGCTGCACATAATGGAATGTAAACTATTCAATTTTTCAAATGTAAAAGCGTTGCTGAAAAAAGAATTAATAAATTGAATGAATGAATCTATGTATAAATACTTTAGAAGGTTTTATTTTAAGTGTTACTCAATTACACATCCTGCCATTGCTGGTATTGCTTAACAATGACAAGTGGATGAACGTCAGACGACAACCAAAAAAAAATGCTAATTAGAAGGCATCATTGCATCATGTTTCTGTTATTTATCTCTTACTAATTTCCAATACAGAGATTGCAACGAGGTGCCAGGAATTTGAGGTCCAATTTTAGAACGAAATGACTGCCACCATGGCTCCTTGAACTAAACGTTGAATATTTGAGAGACCTTGTGCCCTTTGAAACTGTATTTCTCCCACACAGCTGATTAGAACACCGAAAATAAACCTTTGATAGACGTTTCAGCCACAACACATCGGCAATGACTTTGCTTCAAAGTCATTACAGTTGATAGGGGATGCAGAGTAAGTGAATGTGTGTGAAAAACGGTCCACCACATCAAGTATATTCAAATAAATAAGATATTCCAGACAGTATGAAGTTACATCGTTGAAACATGGCATGCTAATAAGCAATAAATGTCAGAGCTTGAATGTGAATTTTTTCCTCATGGAGACGTTCAGCAATTCTGCTTGGATTACATGACCAGTTGATCTTTCACCTTTATGTAGATATTGTCTATCTCCTGCTCTGTCCACCTCAGTGTCTCCCTCTCCCATACACATCTCATAAATCTCTAGCTGTCATTCTCTCTTTTTCCTCTTACACACATGTAAACCCACACCCGCTCCAACCCTGTCTAGCTCGCACATATCACATATTTCACTGGCTAACATTTCCAACACTGCTTCTAGAAGCTTATGTAGAAACCCATCTGTATGCCCACCTTTGCAGCAATTATCCAACATTTTACACCAAATCTCAGCTGGGATAATCTGATCCTTCCACTTGGATGTACTTCCATTCATCCCGTCCTTGCAGTTTTTCTAGTTCAGTCCTGTTTTATGAGCAGTAAGGGGATTTCCTCCTTGCTCCAACCCTTCAATAGGGATCTAAGCCTCTTTTTGCTGCAGAGACACAGGGAAGCTTCTCACAGACCCTGAAAACCAGGAGTGCTCAATGGGCTACATGTACAGCTCTGGAATAAATTAAGAGACCACTGTACCTTTTTCTTGCCTTTCCAAAACAGTTGGAATGGAAGGTTTTGAATGTAAAACGTAAGGGTAAAAATTCAGAGACCACTGAAAATTGGACTCTTCTGTACCTCGCTCAAAATGTTCCTTTTCAACTTTATTGGAAAGGAAAGAAAAAAGTGACCAGGATGACCAGACTTCCTTTACTAAGAGATAGTTACTGAATTGGTTTGAACATTTGGATAAGTTATTAATGGAACATCAATCATACAATACCGGACAAGTGGACATAAAAAATCCTACAATATTAGACCAGGCAGCTTGTAGCTTTAAAGAATAATAATAATAACATTCATGTAATTCATATAACTAACATTGATGAGTAAGAGAACAAGACAGGTTAAGAGAATTCCTAAAATAGGAAAACAAGAAATGTAGGGGAATTTATGTAGCAGGTAAAATGACTAGGTTAGGGCCAGCTAAAATAATTGTCAGAAACTTGATATTTTTAGAATGATGAGGGAGGTGTCACAACCAAACTCTTAAGTTAAAGAAAAGAATGACCAAATACTGAAATTGAAATGTTCATATACCCACCTTTTATCTCAGCTGCAAAAAAAGTGTGGTGTAATGATCAATCAAAGGTTTATTCCCCTAAATATATATAAGGAAAACTAGAAATAAAGGACATATTTAAAACACAGTTCTCCAACAGCAGCATATCCCACTTGTGGCTAGTTTCTGAAGCTAAGCAGGTTCAACCCTGATTGAACCCTGGGTAGGAGACCAAATGCTGCTCGAAGTGGTGCTAATTGGCATGTAGTACTTTTCCCTCAGGTCTAAGAAGATCTTTCAGATGGAAGGTTAAATGGGTGTCCTGATTTTTATTTAAAATATGTATTGCATATGCGGTTTATATTCACACACACATTGTTTTTTTAAAGGAAGGGGAGTTCCATGTGCTCAGGATGAATGTGCTATGGATTGCTCATTCACATCAATGCAACAGTGATATAGAGGACTGATTTGCTCCTTAACAATTTCCTTTTGGACTGGTTCAACGGCTTATGGAATGGGCCCAACTAATAGAAAACTGTATCTGCGAGCATAAGAAGCGTGTGGAGGCGACCAAATTAAGATAAATTAACAGCATTGTAGCAGAAGTCAAGATACGCTATAGGAAAATAGATGGATGCCTGAACCTGCTCTTAGAATCAAATTTCCTATATTGGCTATTGGCTCCTTTCAACTTTTTCAATTACTTTTCTCAATGATTTGACGTCAACGTTAAATACCAACACAACATGTCACGCCAACACACGGAATTAACTTGACCGTTTGAACACTGGCACAAAGAAAAGTGAGGTTATATGGGAGCTGCCACCAACAGCAGAACCTTTGTGCATGTTGATAAGGATGTGCAAAAAGTGAATTACTGAATGTCTCAGTGCTGTTTTCTTCGATATCAATTACATATTGGGTGACATGATATCAAGTTATAGATTATGGTGGCTCTGTACTGTTTCCAGTGGATGGAAAAATAATGATGGCTACAATGTTAGTCTCATACTTATCCATGGTAGCTGTTCTGGCTTCTGTAATAGCCACATTCTCATCCACTGCAATGTCTGGGACACAGCTTATGAAGCAGCTAAAGTGCCTTGGACTGCATTGGTACATTTTTAAAACCATGGATAGTGGCTGGCCAAACCGATCTTCACCGAGGACAAGGGCTGTCAATGTATCCCTTAAGCACCATGGACAGGGGCTGGTTGAATAGCTCTTCTAAACGCTCCCATGTGCAAACAAGCCACTCCCTCCAGTTGATGTACATCCATTCATTTTATACCGATGAGTGTGTAAAAAGCACCCATTTAGTTCCTCAATGGTTTCAAACAGCTGTTTACAGATGTGGGTATTTTGCAGGTCAGGAATTGATTCCAATCTGCAAATAGCTTGAGATTCTAATAACTCACCTGTGTGTGCTACTGAGTGTTAGTGTCTGTGTGAGGGAGTCAAACAACCACAGCTCCATCTAGCTTCCTTAAGTAGATGTGCTGGTAGTAGTCTTCACAGACAAGGCTCACAGAAGAGACAGAAGCGGACCCCAAGATAGTCAGAAAGCAGTCCGACAACAATATACAATAACTATGAATAGGAAACCTATGGCAAAGAAATGTCAAGACCATATAAAATAAATAATTGAATGACTACACATGAATGGATCAAGAGAAAAGGGAAATTGATTGAACGACAGACAGACAGGAGACCTTTTTTACCCATTTGCAATATGCAACATTTATCTTAAACTTGTCAACAGAAGCAAGTTAGAACCAGGTATAAGAGGCAAGGAACAATAAGCAGCAGTAGCTAGTAGTATTCAGACAGAAAGAGCAAGCCAAGTCAAGGCCTAACCTGAAAGGCAATACATAGCTTGGGCAAACGTATGGACCAAACCACAAGCATTTCATGTTAGCTGCCTTGCAATGAGAAGGGGTGAACCAGAAGAACTAAACAAAGGGATGGGGAGGGCAAAAGAGAGAAAGGACTGTTTAGGTTGCATCTGCTGACCTGATTGTGCGGCTGGAATAACTCTGTGCCTGGTGTCTCCAGAGCTTTCGCCTCCATGATGCTAAGCCTCGGGGTCGACTCGAACCCATTTGGCTCTGCAGCCATATGGCGGCTTGAGTGTTCTGTGTCTGTCTGAGCGTGTGGTTCTGCTCGCCCATGTGCAATTCCTGTGTATTGAATGTGTGCAGTAGGAACGGGGACGGCTGCAGTCATGACAAATGTTGAAAGAACAAGTCCCTTGCTCTGATTTAGTGTGTTTTGCTAAGCTGTTAGGAGATAATGGCGACGCTGGTGCAAGCAGCTGTCATGTACCATCACTAGCATTTCCTGTGGGGCATGCTTTGTTACACCAATGTGTCAGCATCAGCGACAGGAACCCTATACAAGGAGCAGAAGTGTAAGATCAAATGAAGGTGCATCGAAAGCCAAAATGGAAGTTTGTCAGATGTTTCCAGACCTTTATGTACTCTAAAGCGAAGAGGGAAAAATGTCGCATGACATTGATTGTGTTGATCCGGTCATACAACCCAAAGGAATAGTAAAGCTATGCACAGATTTAAACAGGACATTACACATGGCTTATCTTTTTCATTAATATAGGATTAAGGTATACAGCTGGATCTACACAAACCAATGTCTGACGATGTGGATTTAACTACGAAATTAGTCTACTTCTGTAGTCCAGGAAATCCAGGAATGTTCATTTATAAGTGAATGCCCTTATAATCCCAGCACTGCTTACTGGAAGGGTTTCTATCCGTTTTAAAGCCTGCTGGCTGTTAAGATTGGTCAATATGTTTTTAGCAATTACTTTTTCTAAAACCTATCATTGGCTCATCCACACTCTGAAGTGAGAAAAAAAGAGGAATATTACATGCATTATTTTATTTTTATTTACCTAGCCTAAAGTATCACGTCAATTATGTTTTTTATGGCTATCTTTAGCAAGTTTCTGAAAACCTCTTGCAGAATGTCTGCTTTCCAAATGGCTTCCTAATCCATATATAGTGTTTCTTTTTCTTAGAAATTTGTTAAAAATAAAGGGAATAGCATAACATTTTGGTCTGAGTCAAAGTAATTTGAACTAGGTCAATAGCTCTTGAACGCAAGATGGAAGGTACCTCAACTAAGTAAATGCCCATTTCCTCAAAAAATACAAGGCATTAATAATTCCTAACTTTAGTTCAGTAAAATGCAATCCATGACATTTTCAATATCCGCATATTGAAGAACAGATATTCTTTGTTTGAAGTTATATGTTTGTTTAATAGTTAAACTTAGGGATATGGTTACAGTTACGGTTATGTTATGGCATTAGAATCAGGTTAAAAGTTTCAGTTCGGCTTTTGGGGTTTTGTTAAGTTTTGAGTAAGGTCATTGTAAGGAGTGGTAAAAAAAAAGATATTGTAATGACCCGAGCTGTAGCTTAAGCATACAATTGACACGAGAGATGCAGTAGAAAACACAAGTTTATTACAACACATGTTTGGCCAATGCCCACACCACTAAACATTATAACAGCTTCCCAGACACAGAGAAAGAGAGAGAACATGTAGTCCAACTTTTAAAACTTTCAAAACCCCGCAGGATTACCATCGTACCCCTACCTTTCCTGATAGTCATGGAATAATTAACCCCTGCTAACACCCATGAGACCCAGGAATAACACAGTAACACCTACAACAATAACCCACAATACCGGGTCATTACAATATGTTAAGGGTGATGAATTTTGATAGCTTAGTCCGACGTGTGTGCTTGAGTTGGTGGATGTGTGTTTGTTTGTCAACAAAGAGAGAGGGACTGAATATGTGTTGGTGCATTTGTCTGTCAGTGCATGTGCAGTTGACAAGATAGGCTAAAGAGATTTAAGCTATTTTCATGAGCCTCTGTTTTCATAGGCCTGTGTGGAATTGCATGCATAAATAATTGATGAAGCACTTCAGCAAAATGGGCTGCATCAAGATTAACGTGTAAATGCTGTTGGGAATCTTCATCACAATAATCTCGGTACATGTTTTGTTTACTGCTTCAAATGCTTTTGGGTTGTGTATTTCCACCAGTTGCAAGTTTCTGCAGCATGTCCAAATCAAAACTAAAATAATATTTCAGTGTTTTATCATGTCTACTTATGAACTGGAAGAAATTGAGGCATCCCGCTTGTTCTCTCTCACTCTCTCTTACTCTTTCTTTTTTAACCCTTTAAATATTTCAATGTTTATGAATTTTAAAAGCTACATTATGCATTATATGCCGGTCTTCTGTGGTTATTAAAATGTATGGTATCCACTGATAATTTAAAAACATACCATTAGCTGAGTAAAAGAGTCACAGATTTTTCCACAACATTATTTTCTGTTTATCCCAGAGTGCAACCTTGTGACCCATTTGCCATAAATGCTGTCAAAGCAGATTAAGGAGGGTGTTGCTCTTTCGATTTTGGAATATGGAGCTGTTTGTAGATTGTGTTTTTAGGTTTGTGTTTTTTGATAAAATGTACAATAGCCAAATGGAAACATTTCTTTATAGGCATTCGTTTTGAGTGTTTGAGGTTTGGGACAATATAATAATAATTCTAAAAGAATATATGAAGTGTCACTTTCACTGTTTCAATTCGTAGGCTACAGTATGTCAGTAAGCTAGCTGTGGATGTAAACAAACTAGGATGGATAGACAACTACAGTGTTAACAATAGCTCTAACATTATAATGACATGCTGTCAATGTTAAAACAAAAGCTGGTGCAAAGCACCTTCATCAGTCCTCATGGCCCCCACAGATTAAGGCTATCTCTCCAGGGTATATTTGAAATTAAAGTTACAATGCTGTGTTAATTTTTAACTAACCAACATTCTTTAGAAATATTCAATTATGACTAAATACCTTGCTTTTTATAAACATACTGAACTGGCAGCAGATTAAACATTCTTACAGTTTTTGAGATTAAACATTAGCTTTATGTTGTAAAAATAACCAGGCAGTAATAGGAGCTTGTACATCAGCACGTCCTCTAATAAATCATTGCTCTTCTTTCTTTTTTTAAATATAAATGCATATTATTCATTTTTATAATGGATCTCCTTAAGTCACCTTTGGCCGTTGAAATGCTCAGTCTGATTGTGTTAGGAAATCAATTTGAAGAAGGTTGCAGACACACTTGATTGACTGATAGTATAGCCCACACCAAGCTGAACGGTAATAGGTATGCTACAACCAAGATTGCGGCGATCACATCGTGAGGCTCTGCGTCTACCCAGTTTTTGGCAAATTACCAGTTATTTATTTAATAGTTCTTAGCTTTTTCACTCAGTACAGCCTAGAACCTGCTCTATGCAGCCAACAAGAACTGCTGGACATTGGATCACAATGCACAGAAAGAGTTTTTGACAACTTACAACTTCCATCGGAGATTGCAAAGACGCCTTTGGGAAACACTATAAAAAATCGCAAACAAAGGCATGGAAAGCGTGAAGGTATATGAGCTAGGCTAATGCTAAACTCCCATTGGTCATCACTCCTTATAGAAGTTAACGGTAGTGTATAGTGGTAAAATAATTGAGAACCCACAGAAATCAAGGGAGAGAATACATTCTGTATTTATTGGAATAATGCAGCAGAGTTGTCCAAATTTAATGAATGTCCCAACATTCTCTCACTATAAATCTGGTTACAAACTGATATATACATTGAAGTGTTTGTCTACTTAGCAAATAGCACGTTTCTAATATGATAACCCCCATGCCAGATGGTCAATGTAAATAAACATTCCTGTGGTTACCAGAGCACAACCTACTGAAAGAGAATTGGAACACAGATGTTCCTATTGCTGTCCTACCTAGGCGCATTTAACTTTCAATAAAATATTGGATTATGGATTACAGTCTCATGATTTTCTTGGAAACGTGGCGTAACAACAACATACTGGATACTGAACAAAATTATAACTGCAACCCTTCTGTTTTTGCTTCAATGCATCAGGAGAGGAACTCAAAGATCTAAGACTCTCTATGCACACTAAAGGCCTATTTCTCTAAAATATTGTTCACATATCTGTCAATCTGTGTTAGTGAGCACTTCTCCTTTGCCGAGATAATCAATCCACGTCACAGGTGTGGCATATCAAGATGCTAATCAGACAGCATGAGTATTGCACAGGTGTGACTTAGTCCGGCCACAATAAAAGGCCACTAGAAAATGTGCAGATTCACTGTATTGGGGGGGTCCAGGGGGGTCCGAAAACCAGTCAGTATCTGGTGTTACCACCATTTGCCTCACGCAGTGCAACACATCTCCTTTGCATTGAGTTGATCAGGTTGTTGATTGTGGCCTTTGGAATGTTGGTCCACTCCTCTCCAATGGCTGTGCGAAGTTGCTGGAAATTGGCAGCACCTGAAACACGCTGTCGCCGATCCAGAGAATCACAAACATGCACAATGGGTGACATGTCCGGTGAGTATGATGGCCATGCCAGAAATGGGATGTTTTCAGCTTCCAGGAAATTTGCACAGATCATTGCAACATGGGGCTATGCATTATCATGCTGCAACATGAGGTGATGGGCGTGGGTGAATGGCACAACAATGGGCCTTAGGATCTCGTCACGGTATCTCTGTGCATTCAAAATGCCATCAGTAAAATGCACCTGTGTTCGTTATCAATCACACAAGCCTGCCCATTCCATAACCCAGCTGCCACCATGGGCCACTTGATCCACAACGTTGGCATCAGCAAACCGCCTACCCACATGACCCAATACATGCTGTTTGCCATCTGCCCTGTACAGTGAAAACCGAGATTCATCCATGAAGAGAACACCTCTCCAAAGTGCCAGACGCCATCCAATGTGAGCATTTGCCCACTCAAGTCGGGTTTTCACGACAAACTTCAGTCGATGACGAGCATGCAGATGAGCTTTCCTGAGATGGTTCCAGACAGTTTGTGCAGAAATTCTTTTGGTATGCAAACCGACTGTTGCAGCAGCTGTCCGAGTGGCTGGTATCAGATGATCCTGGAGGGGAAGATGCTGGACGTGGAGGTCCTGGGCTGGTGTGGTTACATGTGGTCTGCGGTTATGTGGCCGGTTGGATGTACTGCCAAAATCTCTGAAACGCCTTTGGAGACGGCTTATGGTAGATAAATTAACATAAAAATCAAGGGCAACAGCTCTGGTTGACATTCCTGCAGTCAGCATACCAATTGCACGCTACCTCAAAACTTGTGACATCTATGGCATTGTGCTGTGTGATGGAACTGCACATTTTCATATAGACTTTTATTGTGGCCAGCCTAAGGCACACCTGTGCAATACTCATGCTGTGTTGACCCACCTGTGAGGTTGACTGATAATCTCAGCAAAGGGGAAGTGCTCAGCCATTAAAGCTGAACCCCCCCTCAGATGACCCCCCCCTTAAAACTTTCACTGCAGAAGTGTCTTCTGCACTGAGCAGGGTGAATGAATGCATGGCTGCTGGTCCTGATGGTGTCCCCGGGCATGTGCTCAGAGCATGTACTGGACAGCTGGCTGAGGTCTTTAATTACATTTTCCACCTATTAGTGGCCCAGGCAGTTGTCCCAACATGCTTCAAGACTGTAACCATTGAGCTGGTGCCAAAGCAGTTGACTGCGTCTAGCCTGAATAACTTCTGATCTGCCGCACTCACCCCCATGATCATGATGTGCTTCGAAAGACTAGTCCAGGCCCACCTTAAGTCCTGCCTCCCCCAACATTGGATCCCTAACAGTTTGCCTACCGGTTGAACAGGTCTACAGAGGACGCCATCTTCACAGCATTACACACTGCCCTGACCCACCTGGACAAAACCAACACCTATGTGAAAATGCTGTTCTAAGACTTTAGCTCAGTATTCAACATGATCATCCCCTTTAGGCTGGTCAACATACTCCAACACCTGGGGATTAGCCCCGCTCTCTGAAACTGGACTTTCGACTTCCTAAACAACAGACACCAGTCTGTCAATTTAGACAACTACACCTCCACCCTGATCTTGAACACTGGTGTTCCACAAGGCTATGTGCTGAGCCCTTTCCTCACTCTTTACCCACGACTGCATTCCTGTACACAGTTCCAACACCATTGACAAGTTCGCAGATGACACCATACTGGTAGGCCTGATCAATGACAATGACGAATCAGCACACCAAGAGGAGGTTAAGCACCTGACAGCATGGTGTGCTGACAACAGCCTAGCCCTTAATGCAAAGAAAACCAAGGAGCTCATTGTGGACTACAGGAAGTCTAAAGGCTGCAGTCACACCCCAGTTTCACTGATGGCACTGAGGTGGAGTGTGTCCAGCTTCTAATTTCTTTGTGTCCACATCTCTGAGGACCCCTCTTTGACCCTCAACATCTCAGCCCTGGACAAAATGTGGAGCAGTGCCTTTACTTTTTGACAAGGCTGAAGAAAGCCCATCACAGATCATTGCACATTGCCATTTGTACAGCAGTTGCCTTCATTGCACATCTATATACTCCACTTGTAATATACATCTACCACTTGTAGGTTTCCTTTCCTCTTCTATTTGCTCTTTTGTGTCACGGTCCCGGCCAGCTGGGGCTGTTCCGGTCCGCGTTTTCTGTATATTAGTGATCTGTCTTGTCCTTGTTTCTGTTGATGAGTGTATTTAGTTCACCTGTGTTTTGCCCCCACCTGTTTCTGTTCTGCTCGTTAGTCTGTGTATTTAGTTCAGTCAGTTTCTCCCTGTGTTTGTCGGATCATTGTCTTGTCAAGTCGCATCGCGTTTGTCCATGTTAGATTATCTGCTCTTGCTCCCGTTTGCCTGGTTTAAGTTTTTGTTGTTTTTTTGTAGTGCACGGCACTCGGTTTTGTTTTACTTTTAGTTTACATTAAAGTCCTCCCTTGAACCCCTGCATCTGCCTCCATCTCCCTTTTTGGATTTTTGTTTTGGATTCCCCACACCGCCAGCGTGAAACTTTTGCTTAGATGCAAACTGCATTTTGTTGTACTGTACTTGTATTTGTTCAATGACAATAAAGATTAATCTAATCTAAACAACCCTGCAACCAAAAAAGTTGGGACGCTGTGTAAAATGCAAGTAAAAACAGAATGCTATGATGTGCAAACCATTTATCACTTTATTTAATAGAAAATTGTAAAAAGACAACATAGCAAATGTTGAAACAGAGAAATCATTTTTGGGGGGGAAAGAAACATGCCTGTTTTGAATTTGATTTGTTGCCTCTGTCGCTGGCATCAAATTCATAGAAACAAGATTTCAAGAAACAAAATTAATCAGATCCACCATTTGATATGCTGTTGTTGTACTATTTTTATTAGGCAACATTTGAAAATGTCTTTGTTATTTTGACTTTATAGTGCAGTATTAAGCTAGGGAAAAGTAAAAAAATAATAGCAAGGGGCCTTTACCGTTAGGGTTTGGTTAGGCATAGGGTGAAATTGAAAAATAAATATACCAAATGAGTGCCTAGCACTGTGATTTTACCTACAATACTTGAAGCTGTTGCTCACAGTTTAGGCTTAACTTATGTGTCATCCTAAATTAAATTTAAGCATCCAGCCCAAACAACATTGGCCTTAGATGCCTAAATAAAGTAAACTGCCTTGCCGTTACATCACCATTCCAAATTTAGTGGATATAAAATGTCTACACACCCCTGTAAAAAACCATGTCAGTACTTTTTTCACATTTAATGTGAACTATTACGTGAACTATAACGTGAACAATTTAATTGAAAAACAGTAATCTTTGAGATGGAACATTTTGAGGGGGAAACATTTTAAACTCACAAAAACCTGGTGCACACCCTGAAACTAATACTTTGTTGTAGCACCTTTTGTTTTTATTACAGCACTCATTCATTTTGGGTAGGAGTCTATTAGCATGGCACTTCTTGACATGGCAATATTTGCCCACTCTTAGCAAAAGCGCTCCAAATCTGACAGACTGTGAGGACATCTCCTGTGCACAGCCCTCTTCAGATCACCCCACAGATGTTCAATTGGATTCAGATCTGGGCTCTTCCTGGGCCAATCCAAAATGTTAATCTTCTTCTGGTGAAGCAATGCTTTTGTGGATTTGGATATATGCTTTGGGTTGTTCTCGTGCTGAAAGGTGAACGTCTTCATCTTTCTAATGGATGCCTGAAGGTATTGTGCAAACATTGCCTGGTATTTGGAACTGTTCATCATTCCCTCCAACCTGACTAAGGCACTGGTTCCAGCTGAAGAAAAACAGCCCCAAAGCATGATGCTGCCACCACCATGCTTCACTGTGTGTATGGTGTTCTTTGGGTGATGTGCAGTGTGGTTTTTGCACCAAACAAACCTTTTGGAATTATGGCCAAAAAGTTCAAACTTGGTTTAATCAGATCATAACACATTTTCCCACAAGCTTTTGGGAGACTTGATGTTTGTTTTTGCAAACTTTAGCTTGGATGTTTTTGCAAACTTCATCCTACCCCATAGCCCATTCATATGAAGAATACGGGAGATTGTTGTCACATGTAGCACACAGCCGGTACTTGCCAGAAATTCCTGCAGCTCCTTTAACATATTTGTGTAAGAAAAAGTTGACTAATTTCATTGTTCTGTTCACATTCATTGTGAGGCCTTTTCTTACTCAAATGTGCATGGTGTTAGCACAGTACATTTGTCTTGGGAGTAGAACTCCATATGGTTGTGTTATGGTCAGAATTCAATGATATATAGAAATAAATCTGATTTCGCTTATTAAATTAATTTCTTTATTGTGCTTTTTCCCAAAAACATTACCTTATAGGAACATTAACTTGCCTGCTTATATTAGCTGAGGTTATTTAGAACAATTTGATGCCAAATACAGAATGATTCATTTACATTACATATTGTTTATAAGCCCAGGTATAATAGAAGTAAAACCCGAAAAGGTACAGTTAAGTCCCCAGAGTCCCCAGATTCTGAACACAGCCACATCATTATAAGAGGGTGTGCACACTTATGCAACAATGGTTATTGTAAGGTTTTCATTTTTTCATTTTTCCCCCTCTGAGATTTCAGTTTGTTTTTCAATTGAATTGTTTACATCATACGTCACATTAAATGTGGAAAAGTTCTGACATTATTTATCTTTGTCTAATTTTTTCACATCACAAAAACCTGGCATTTTAACAGAGGTGTGTAGACATTCTATCTTCTCAAGTTTTGGCTGAGTTATATACATGATCTTGCCCCCTGGCACTCAGCTTTGTAGCAAACCATATGGCTAAGCTTTCACTTAAAACAAATTCAATCATGATATTTCTCCAGACTCAGACTTGGTTGCTGTTCATGCTATTGTCGTTGTCTCTGCCTAACTTGCCAGCTAGTCTGTTTAGGACAGGAGACTGTGATAGCCAGCCAGTGAAACACTTTCCAGGCATCTCCTCTGCTGCAAAGATCTCATATAACGGCACTGCTCTCAAAATGTTCAATATTTCATTTGTTTAATAAGTTATTTATAATATGCTTCCAGTAATCAGCTTTTCCAGGTATTGTTTTAGTACAGTCTCCCTTCCCTGTCTGTTAATTGGACATGAGCGAGCTTGAGTGATGATGAAAGCCTTTTGTGGGGCTTGTACTTAAATGTCCCAGTCTGAAGTCCTTGGGGGGGATCCAGAGATGGTGGCATGCTCCAAAGAGAGGGAAAAGCAGCTGTCCTGGTGGTTTACTCCTCTGTGATAGCCAACAGTGTCTGTCAGGCACTGACCTGAGGGACTGGGCTCCTCTTCGCACACAGGCACAGGCATGAACATACATGCACTTAATGTGCCTTCAGAAAGCAGTAATACCCCGTCATTTTATCTACATTTTTGTGTGCTATAGATTTTGTTCATAATATAATACATACACCGATCAGCCATAACATTATGACCACCTGTCTAATATTGTGTAGGTCCTGCTTTTCCCCCAAAACATGGGGGACATGACCTGTCGAGAAATGGACTTCACTAGACCTCTGAAGGTGTGCTGTAACTGGCACCAAGTTGTTAGCAGCAGATCATTGAAGTCCTTTCAGTTGCGAGTTGCGGTCTCCATAGATTGGACCTGTTTGTCCAACACATTCCACAGATGTTCGATTGGATTTAGATCTGGAGAATTTAGGGGCCATGTCAACACCTTGAACTTGTTCTTGTGTTCCTCAAACCATTCCTGAACCATTTTTGCTTTGTGACAGTGCACATTATCCTGCTGAAAGAGGCCAGTGCCATCAGGGAATACCGTTGCCATGAAAGGGTACACATGGTCATCAACAATGCTCAGGTAGGTGGTACGTGTCAAAGTAACATCCACATGAATGGCAGGACCCAAGGTTTTCCAGCAGAACATTGCCCAATGCATCACACTGCTGGCTTGCCTTCCTCCCATAGTGCATCCTGGTGCCATGTGTTCTCCAAGTAAGCAATGCACACGCACCTGGCCAACCATGTGATGTAAAAGAAAATGTGATTCATTGTACCAGGCCACCTTCTTCCATTGCTATGTGGTCCTGCTCAAGTGCCCATTGGCAGGTGGCAGGGGTGAGCATGTGCACGCTGGCTTGTCTGCGGATACACAGCCCCATAAGCAACACTGCGATGCACTGTGTTCTGATACCTTTCTGTGAGTACCAGAATTAACTTTTTCAGTAATTTGAGCTACAGTAGCTCATCTGTTGAATCGTACCATACGAGTCAGCCTTCGCTCCTCACGTGCGTCAATGAGCCTTGGCCGCACACGACCCTGTCACCAGTTCACTGCTTGTCCTTCCTTAGACAACTTTTGATAGGTACTGAACACCACAAACACCCCAGAAGGCCAGCAGTTTTGGAGATGCCAACTCAGTCGTCTAGCCATTACAATTTCTTCTTCTCAGACGCTCAGATCCTTATTCTTGCCCATTTTTCCTGATTTGGACACCAACTTTGAGGGTTGAATGTTCACTTGCTGCCTATTATATCCCACCCACTGACAGGGGCCATGGTCAGGAGATTACCATGTTATTCACTTCGTCATAATGTTTTGGCTGTACATCGGTGTACATTTGTTGGGGCCATTAAGTTAAACAAAATATCCCAATTTATGGAAAATGATCTATTCCATTTACATACATATTGAGACTCCTACAGTACTTAGTAGAATTACTTTTGACAGCGATCATGGCCGTGAGTCTTCTACCAGCTTTGCACACCAGTTTCTTCCGTACTTCCTTGCAGATCCACTCAAGCTCTCTCAGATTGGATGGACAGTGTCAGTGTACAGTGACCTCCAGGTGTAAAGAAAGGGGTGTGCCTTTGTAAATAATTTTTTCAAATTTTTTTCAAGTGGACTTATGTTCTATAGCTATTTTCAATATAGTCGAAGGACACAGGATGCATCTCAGCTCAATTACTAGTTTCATAGGGTATATTAACACACACACACACACACACACACACACACACACACACACACACACACACACATTGCTAAAACTAAATTCCCCTCCCCCTCATCAGATTAATCTGTCGGATCAAAAGATCTACTGTTTTTTGAAGCTTCTGTACAATTAATTTCTGCACATGTCTTTATTCTCTATGCCCAGTCTACGCTCTACATAAAGAGTACAGGCTACTCTGGCAAGTTAGATCAAAGCTTAATCACTGTCTAATCACATAATGGCCCGGTTATGGTAGGCAGAGCATAACTGTTCTGAAATGTACCTCCAAGTATAGTGGATAGATAAAAAGTAGCTTTTTTAAAGGGCCAAATAAATAAGAATGTGACAGTGAGTTGAGCCTACAGGTTGCTAATGATGTTCTTCACAAAACAACAGACCCCATCATAGATATTTTTGTGGTTTGTGGTTGCTGTTTACCCATTGCCTGAAGTCACCAGTAGCTGCTATTGTTTTGTTTCTTTGTTTTCATTCAAATATGTATTTCTACCACCCCTATGTTGCTGCGCCTGTGTCCTATCCCCAGCACTGTGACAGGTTGCCCCTGATATTATGCAGGCCATATTTAACATTTAACCAGGTAACCAGGTTTAATACCTCTACTCGTGCAATATGTGACGTTAGTAATTTAGTGAGAGTCAGCACACCTGTTGAATATCCCATCTGAAATATGACAGTCTCCCTGGAAAATGTCACCTGCACTGGGACTTTATATTTAAGTGAGATGGAAGAGTGCCCCCTACTGCCCTTTCAATACCACCTGAGGGTGAGTAATCAGCATCATGAGAGTTAAATGTGCATTCCTGTAACATCTCTTTCCAGATAAAAATTCCACCCTTGCAAACCAATCATTGGTTAAGAAAACATAATAAGAGTGACAACCAATTCTAGTCAGGTAAAATAAGGAGAGCGGGGCATCCCTATCCCCAAATGACCTGCTGCACACCAAGACTTGATTTTGAATAAGATTGTGATTGCTGGTGATATGTCTTCGAAGTAAGGTCAACTTTTAAGAAAACAAATTCACAGGACCTCTGCAATTTCCACAGAATGATCATGTGGCAGGAATGAATATTTAAGATATTCCAGTGTGGAGCTTAAGATTCCAACAGAAAACATTACCATAACAGAAACAGAAATGTACAGTGAATGAACCGATCTCTTGGGAGCAAAGCAATGAAAAGCCCATTTCCAATAAAAAGATACTGAATATTTTGTTACTGTTGACACTCAACTTCTCACTCATACAAACTCCCAGATAAGAGTAGATTATAAATTGCTGTGTAAAATGGTTTTCTGAGGAATTTACATCAAACTAATTGCATAGATTTTGTTAAATGATTTTTAATGCCGTGGCCAGTCCAAATCTGCCAAGCATCCGGAGCCTCCCCCAGAGAGGGCCACAGTGTCACTGGACCCACTTGTCTCAGCCCCAAGGTCTTACACTGCTATATTATTGTGCTAGGGTCAGTTCTCCTCCACTATAAATCCTTTTTTTGTCTCCTGCCATTTTAAACTTAGAAGGACATGAGGTCTTGGCCCACACCTGAGGAGAACCAGGCTTGACTCGTTGCTGTTCCTATCCAAAGTCCTCCTGGTTGTGCTGCAGATCAAGGCGATACCTGACGATTTCTGCTGCCACTCTGCTGACCCCCCCCCCCCTTCCCGGTTGTCTCTGTCCATCCGGTCATGCTACTGACCTGGAAAATGTTTAAATAGACTCTGGACTCAGCCCACATGCATTTATTAATTATTACAATTCAGACTCTACTATGTTCACCTGGCCAGAAGAGCACTGGTCACCCCTCTGAGCCTGGTTCTTCTAGGTTTTTTCTCGCTTTCAGCCTTCTTAGGGAGTTTGTCCTAGCCACTGAAATTCAACACTACTGTTGTTTACTACTTGGGGTTTTAAGGCCGGATGTTTTGTAAAAGCACTTTGTGAACACTGCTGATTTAAAAAGGGCTTTATAAAATTAATTTGATTGGTTGCATAATGCGTAAAAACAGACATTTTCAATGAAGTCCGTAATGAGAGAAAGTAGGCTTGAGAAACTTAACACAACACAGATGTGTTAGAAAGTATGTCTGTTTAGGTGTATTCTAATTTTAAAGGACACAACACAGAGTAATGTTGCTTTGCAAATGTATGTAACTTTCTATACATCCTTGGAAACTCCACCAAGGAATGTGGTTGAACGTCAACTCCACCAAGGAATGTGGTTGAACATCAATGCCACACATCCCCCATACATTCCAAAGTTTGGGATTAGGAA
>JACXGJ010000852.1:0-102828 GCA_016801105.1 Esox niger | reverse complement strand
TCCGTCTGTTCTGAGTCTTCTGTACCACAATTTTGAGTTCAGTCTTAGAAACTATTAATTGACACGCGAGTGAGACAAGTAAATCTTCCATAAAAAATGTTTACTAGAAAACTTAGAGTTACAAGTTCACACGGTCAAAAAACTATGTCGCTTCCAACATCTCTGAGCTCAAATCTAAACTAAAAGTTCCATACGCAGGAATAACACTGACGTAACGTCATCTGATTGGAAGCTTACATTCTTACAAGTTATTCAGCTTTTAAATGCAATACTAAATTATATAGTTCAACCTAAACATTCTTTCAAATCCTAATGAAATTATTTATCTTCAGATACCTTTTTAAATCTTTTTAAACTAAATTATTATAACACATGAAATCATGAATTTGGCTCTTACAAATACAAATTGTCTGACAATATTTTCTGATAACATGCTGCATTCATCTTGCCACCAATATTCACAAGATTCCCTGTACCTTTAGTGCTCACACACCCCACAACATTAGTGAGCCACCACCAATCTTCGCAGTGGGGATAGTATTCTGTTCACTACAAGCCTTGTTGACCCTTCTCCAAACGCTTATGATTGTGACCACAAAGCTCCCAAATTATAGTGTGCCAGAATGAGGCATGTCAAGGTGTTGTCGGGCATATTGTAATCAGGCTTTATTGTGGCAATGGCGCAGTAAAGGCTTCTATTTGGGATCTAGACTATGTGGCTAATTTAAAGGTATCGTTGTTTTGTGCTCCTTGAAACCACCACACCGTATTTTTCCAGAGCAGCCTGGATTTCTCCTGAGGTTACATGTGGGTTTTTCATTGTATCCCGAAAAATTATCTTGGTAGTTATGGCTAAAATCTTGCTTGGTCTACCTGACCTTGTCAAGGTATCAAGAGATCCTGGAATTTTCCACTTCTTAATAAGTGATTGAACAGTACTGACTGGCATTTGCAAGGCTTTGGATATCTTTTATATCCTTTTCCATCTTTATAAAGATCAATTACTTAGTTACGCAGATCTTTTGACAGTTATTTTCTGCTCCCCATGGCTCAGTATCTAGCCTGCTCAGTGCATCCATGTGAGAGCTAACAAACCCATTGACTATACACAGACACTAATTACAATTCAAAAAGCCACAGGTGTGGGAAATTTAACTTTAATTGCCATTTTCACCTGTGTGTTTCACCTTGTGTGTCTGTAACAAGGCCAAACATTTAAGGGTATGTAAACTTTTGATCAGAGCCATTTGGGTGATTTCTGTTATCATTATGATTTAAAAAGGAGCCAAAAACTGTGATAATAAATGGCTTCATATGATCACTATCCTTAAAAAAGACATGTTCAGTCATATTTGCTAAATCAATGCCAAGATTTCAAAATTTTGGCCAGGGTAAGCAAACTAATAAGCAAAACTGTAATGTAACAAGAAAAGGAACCAGGCAAGCCAACTTTGACTAGCCCATGGTTGAAATTATACTGGTCTCCCTGGATTGGAACCGGGGTCACCTATGTGACAGACTGTATCTTTAACTACTACAGTACGCCACTAAGCTACACATCTGTAGAGATGTGGTGTCGGTATCTTATGCATTTTTAACCAGTTAGTCAAAACTCCACAGATCCAGCATCTACAGATCCAGCATTTAATTCAGCCTGGTGACTCAGGTTGAATAAAATGGTGACTCAATGTGTGAACCATTTATCAAGTTTGACATTTTAGTGACATCTAGTGTATGCATGCACTATTTTTTTGACTTTAAAGTTTTATTATATTTATCCCAAATTATTATTTGATGTTACAAAGTGGAGTTATAAATAGAAAAAGTTAACTAAAAATAAAATGTATTAGAAACCCTTTTTTTTTTTTTCTCCAGATAGGTATTCATTTGGTATGATGTAATTTACCAACATATATGTTTATAGGTTCAAGATTTATTTGATCAGTGGCTCCACATCACTTTACCCAGGGCTTTGGGGCAGTGTCTCTGGGGCTGACCCTGGCAACCTGCCTGTATGAGCAGCACAGCATAGCTTCCCTTATGTAGACCCTCAGGCTTCTGTCTCTCAGGCCGTAAATAAGTGGGCTGAGGAAGCGGGGCAGCAGGATGAAGCAGAAGTAGTTTAAGAAGGACATGTGCTCCAGCAGCAGGCCAGCAATAAGGCTCTCCGTGATTGGTTGAGTGAAGGCAATCATGCACAGCAGCAGCTGGAAGCCATGAAGCATTACCGTATGCATGGCCTTGCCCACTGACGCCTGGTCAGCACGCATCTTCCTGGTCTCCAGGAGGATCCTCATGTAGGTGAACACGATGATGGATGCCACCACAGCAAAGAACAGTCCGTTGAGAGACACTTTGAATAGTGTCTGAATGGGGGATGAATTAAGGATTGTGGTTTTGCACTGTACTGGGGTGGAGAGAATATTCATGCCAGGCTGAGGCTCTCCCAGAGAAAAGTCTACAATAGGCAGGATAGAGCTGACCAGCCCCAGACTCAAAATGATTTTCCAGATGCGGTCAGCACGCCAAGCGGAGGGGCACTGCAGTGGGTACATGATGGCCACGTAACGTTCCAGGGACATAGCAGCCAGGATAAGAGGGGTGTTGAGGAAGGTAGCAGTAGAAAAGAAGAGTAGCGGAGCACAATAGACCAGGGCAAACCTTATGTTCACCACAGCAAAAAGTAAGAGGAGGATAGATGTGAGGAGCTGCACGGTGTCGTTGATCAGCATGTAGGCAAACAGGATGTAGCGGGAGTTGTCCATAAAATGTCTGTGAGAGGCAAATGTGTGGAGCATTACCACGATGAAGTAGAAGAAGATGCAGAAAATTGGGATCACCACACAGCCCTTGATTATTATCGATAGACCCGGTGTTGTGTTGGTGGCATTGCTGGTAAAGTCAGTCAAATTCATCATTTTGCAGAATGGCCCGCTTCAGGAGAAGTTGATATCTGCAAATTTAAAAGGTGGAGAAAAACAAAGACATGAAATGTACACAGAACAATAATGACATTGAACAATTTAGCAATGATTAACTAACCACAACATGTCCTCTGTTTGAGATCATAAAGTTGGGGAAGACATCGGGTATGGATTTTTATAGTTTCTTCATAACACCACTATGACGCAAATTATCTCTGGGATTATGCATTTCCATATTCCAAAGATTAAGAATAGTGTGCTGATTTCTCAAGGGATGAATTATTGTCATGCCATTGTCATGATGCATTATGTCTATAATTATGGCTCAAGTTTATCAACAAGGGTAGGGTTTTAGGTGTTTAACATTTGCTTAAGAGATTATTATAATATATAGTATTATACTAAAGGCCATCTTAACATATTTTTATTACTCTAAATGAGTATCACATCTGAGAAACAGGCTAATTTAAGTTAATTTACTAATCTTTTGACCAATCATTTCAGGTCTGTATAATAGTAAACACACTATTTAATGTAACACACTAAGTTAATGTCTAAGTATGATGGCTCTCACTCTCCCGGTAGTCTCTATTATATAAGTAAATGTTTAAGTATTTCATTTTTCTCCCTGGAGTCTATAATATAAGCCTATATTTAAGTTGTCTGTCTTGTGGTTGAGTCTGTTGAATAGTAATATGGTTTTGTTTTTGATGTATGATGCACACAAGCCAATCTATCAATAGAAGGGTAAATACAACAGTTTGTTGTAAAATGAGTAAGGAGGGTAATTTGTGTTATAAACAAGATAAGCAAAGTAACATACTATTTTTATTGCTCAAATGTTGGAGAAACTTTGATTCTGTAGAAACCATGCACAATATTACTCAAAGTAATTTCATTGTTCATTATTTTTGGGGAAACCTACATACATTATATGGCCAAAAGTATTAAGACACCCGACCATCACACCTATATCAGCATGTTGGACATTCCAAAACCAAGGGACATTAACATAGAGTTGACCTGCCTTTGCAGCTATAACAGCTGTCCCTCTTCTGGGAAGGCTATCCACAAGACTTTAAAATGTCTTTGTGGGAATTTGTGCCCATTCAGACAAAGGAGTATTTGTGACGTCAGGCACTGATGTTGGATGAGAAAGCCTGGTTTGAAATCACTGTTCCAGTTAGGTTAGATTAGATTTAATGCGATTAGATACAACTTCACTGTCATTGAACAGGACAAGTACAGTAAAACAAATGCAGTTAATGTAGCATCTAACCAGAAGTGCACATTGAAGGACAGAAGAGTATAAAATAAAATGAATGTTACAAGTGGAATGTATAGAAGAATACAAGTGGGATGTGGAGATGTGCAATGAAGGCCAATGTACGATCAAATGGTAAATTTAAATGTGCAATGAAGGTATCTAAATGTGCAATTAAAGCAGTGCATCAAGTCCCCGAGAGGCAGTACAAAGCTGTTGGCAGGTGGGTATGGTTAGTGTTGGGTACAGGGTTTAACATAGTAGCTGGAAAGAAACTATGTCTGAGCCTGCTGGTGTGGGAATAAAGACACCTGTACCACCTGTCTGATGGTAGGAGGGCAAACAGTCTGTGGTATGGATGTGAAGTGTCCCTGATAATGCCACGTGCCCTATGCAGACAGCGCTTGTGCTGGAGGTCTACGATGACTGGGAGCCGGGCAACAGTAATGTGCTGGGTGGTTTTCACCGCCCGTTGCAGAGCCCTCTGGTCGGCAACAAAGAATCCGCTAAACCAGACTGTGGCGCAGGTAGTCAGAATGCTCTCGATTGTGCAATGGTAAAAGTTCACAAGGGACTTGGAAGACAGATAAGCCTTCTTCAGCCTCCTCAAAGAGTACAGACGCTACAGACGAGGTGTTTATGGCCCAGCAGAGGTCCTGAATGTGTTCAGGGGGGGTTAAGGTCAGGGTTCTGGGTAGGCCGCTCACGTCTTTTCACCAAGTCAATTCACATCTTTAAGGACCTCGCTTTGTGCACAGGGGCAGAGTCATGTTGGAACAGGAAAGAGCCTTCTCCAAACTGTTCCATGGAAAGGATCCATCATCACTGTTGTCATCCATGGATGTCCAGGCCTTTATGTGTTGCAGAGCTCACCAGTGTGTTCTTTTTTTCTCAGAATGTATCAAACTGTTGATTTGGCCACTCCTCATGTTCTTGCTATCTCTCGAAATAGATTGTCTTTGCAGCCTAAGCATGGCTTGTTACACATGCACTGAGAGCTCCATTGACCGCACGTAGTGGGTTCACAGCAACAGCTTCCAAATGTGAATGCCACACCTGGAATCAACACCAGAACTTTTACCAATATTTGGACCCTTCAAAAAGAGGTGGCGATAAATTAAAGAGCTGTAATTCAAACACCATTTCTCCAGTTTGGATGTGAATATTCTTAAATTAAAGCTGAGGGACTGCACTTCAAGCCCATATTCATTATCTAATTATAATTAGAATATATTTTGGTAAATTGCCAAAATAACAAAACTCAGTGTCCAATTATTTCCAGACCTAACTGTATGTTGTATTATGATGTACATTGTCATAAATTATAGTGTACATTTATTATATATGTATTTTGATATGTGTTTGGTTTTCAGGAAGTGTTTCTACTGCCTAGGCACTTGCGGAGCATCATTATTTGCAGAAAGTTACTTATTTTCCATGAAAACATAAATTAAATGAGTTTGAGTAGGAAATATAGTAAAATGAACAGGAAGTATAGTAATTTATATGGCTAGTGATAATTATTTTTTTAGAAAAAAATTATTGTCCTTCCGACTTTGTTTCTGTTAAAGAATCCTTCATTTGCAGCAATTACAGCCTGACAGACCTTTGGCATTCTAGTATTTAATTTGTTAAGGTAATCTGAAAAGAGTAGACCCCATGCTTCCTGAAGCACCAACCACAAGATAGATTGACTACAGCCACGCACATCTTACCCAATAGGGTTGAGATCCGATGACTTTGCTGGCAACTTCAATATAGACACAAAAATAAAACTGCTTCTTCCCTAATTCATTCTTGCATAGTTAGGAGCTGTGCTTTTCATCACTGTCCTGTCGTAGAAGGAAATTGTCTCCAATCATGCACCGTCCACAGGGTATGGCATGGCATTGCCAAATGGCGTGATAGCAGTCCTTCTTCAAGATCTTTCACCCTGTACAAATCTCCCACGTAACCACCAACAAAGCAACCCCAGACCATCACATTCCCTCCATCTTGCTTGACAGATGGCGCAAAGCACTCCTCCAGCATCTTCTCATTTGGTTTGAATCTCACAAATGTTCTTTGTGATCAAAACATCTCAGATGTGGCTTTTCTTGCTTTGCAATTCTGCCAAGAAGGCCAGCATCCCGGAGTTGCCGCTTCACTGTTTACATCGAGTTAGGGTGTTTTGCGGGTGCTGTTTAATGAAGCTGCAAGTTGAAGATCTGTGAAACTTTGGTTTCTCAAACTAGACACTAATATATTTCTCATATTTCTATTTTGGTTACACTGTTCTGTAGTATACAGTATTGTATGAGAACTACAGTTTTAATTGTCATTTTCCACATTGAAATAGCCCTAATTTCGCAGAACATGACTAGACTGGTGAGTTTCTGACATTTTTTATTGGTTTCTGGTCATTTTGAGCCTGTAATCCAACCCCCAATTGCTGATGCTCCAGATACAGAACTAGTCGGCAATTGGGGGTTGATGTAAAAAAAGAATGGTAGTGTACTGTATGTGGCTCACTGCTGGAGACCAATGTCCATTACTACTCTGCTCTCCACCCGTGTCCCTATAACTCTGTTAATTCAGAAAATGCACGTCAAATGTAAATAATTCTAGGGAGTTACTGTCCATTCTCCTTCAAAAATATTACTAAAGCATACCTTTTAATTTTACTTAGGAAAATGGTACTATACATATGCAGTCAACTGTTTTGGAAGCCATGGACTTAGGAAGAATGTTCTGTTTTCAGTTTTTTGTTGACTGGGTCATTGTACCCTGTACTGACATGAAATGGACAGCAGATGTGATACATTAATTAAAAAACAAAACATCTACATTTTAATTTAGATTTTTTTATAGTAAAATGTTTGAATGCCCTTTTTTATATTTTATTATAAAATATTTCTGAAGAAATAATGAATTTTACAGAGTGCCAATGTGCAAATATACCTACTTAGTATGTTTTGAAAGGGCCATTTTGTATAGTTTGTTAGGGGACAGTATTGGATGAAGAGGGATGTTTTCTCTGTGTAACTGAATATCTCCAGAGACCAGTTAGAGAAGGAGAGCAGGTCCCCTGATTAGTAATTAACAGACTGGTTGATTATTAATGAAGAGCTAATGACTCTTATTGTGCAACATCATGTTATATTTTGTTTGGCAAACAAGACTGTTTAGAGCAGTGCACCCGGCCTTGTGCACTCTTGACGTAAGTCCTGCGTCAGTATTAAAATCAACTGGGGCCAAAACAATGACTCTCCCTGAACTGCTGGGCCCCAAAAAACCTGTTGATTGTTGGACCCCTGTACTGTTAATGCCACACCATGGAACATTTGAATGTCAAATTTCAATGTAAAAATAAATTTTACAGAACAAAACATTTTACATTTTAGGCCCTGCATATTTGACAACTCAATGATACAGGTTGATCACTAAGACACGATCAATGTTAAGCTACAACAGTTCAATTTAATGATTTAACACAGTTTAATGAAGATACTCGCCCTGTTGATATTTGCTGGATTTCTTTGTTGAATCTATGCAAAGATGATATAAAAATTTGAACACAAGGCAGAAAATACGACTAGTCAATCTTTATTCTTTCCACATATTTGCTAGATTTACGACCAAAGCAAGCGTCAATAACTACTTCACTAAGTTTTAGTGTCACGGTTGTTTAGTGGTGAATCGGACCAGGCGCAGGCAGAGGATTGCGGTTGATTCTGGTCTTTATTTAAAAAGAACACCAAGCACTGCACAAACATACTGAATGAATTTAAAGGTTTATACAATAACAAGACACTTACCACTGACTTAAGCTAACTGTGACATGGAACAATGACTAACAACTGAGGGTTGCAGAGGAGAAATATTTAAACACATACTAATGGATTGATTGGGACCTGGTGTGAACACTGATTGACAAGACAAGACAAATGAATGGGACCGGGATGAGATCATGAATATTGAAAAGATGGAGAATGCGGGAGATGGCGGAGCAGTCCGTCACCTCACCATCACATTTAGCTGATATAATGAAACTAAAAAGTTTGAGAGTGGAAGGACTGAATCAGACATAAATTGTAGCTGTTGGTAACGGCACACGTCTTAAGAGAAAGGGCAAGTTTTGTGATTGGACAATAGACATTCTATAGTCTTGTTATTGACTCGTTTCACATTGGTTATTTTGTCACCATGTTTCTGGGGCTAGCCCTGAAAGTAGGCACTATCCCTCCAGAGCAGAGCCAGCTTCCTAGCATCAAAATAGTTGTGAACAGTTGCTTAGCCCTGGGCCTAGGCTAAGTTGCGATGTGAATACGCCTATTGAGGGGCAATAATAATATATATAATATACCTGAATACAATAAACAGATTCAAATTAATCCTCATTAGTGTTGATTCTATCAGAGGGCACCAGAACTGGATCAAGCAGTACCCAGACTGACACACATGCCCATTACCACAAAACATATGTACATAAACATACGAACTCTGCACACACACACACACACACACACACACACACACACACACACACATACACACACATACATTTGTCTTACACAGACATCCATCAAGTTTTCCCATTCCTACACCTAATCTTTTTCTTAACCTAAACATAACCCTAACTGTCACGCCTAAACTCAAACGATCCCAGATAAATAGCCCTAAGCCTGACTTGTGGTGATATAAGAATGTTTAATGTTTTTTTTTTACAAATGCTTACAGGAAAAGTACCCAGTTTTACTTTTGCTTGCTAGTGAAGCTTGTGGGCATCCTGCAGCAAAGCAATGATCATCCTCAAGTTTCATAAACTATGGAGTCTAAAAAGTGTATTTGTATTTGCTCCAACCAATGTTTCTCAACTCCATGCACTGCATGTTTCATATCTCTCCATGCCCTAACATACCGGATATACTGTTGTGCCCAAAAGTTTGCATAGCGTTGGTGAATTGATTTTATATGTACCATTTGTACAGAAAAAAATAGTGAGCAGGCAAAACAAATGTATTTTATTTCTTATGGGATAAACATTCAACTACAGGTTATAACAGAATGGCACAATCATAAAACAAAACACGGTAACAAAGAATTTTTTTTACTGACCCCTATTCAGAAGACTGCATACCCTTATTTCTTAATACTGTGTATTGCCCCATTTAGCATCAATGACAGTGTGCAGTCTTTTGTAATAGTTTTCTATGAGGCCCTGAAGTCTTGCAGGTGGTATTGCTGCCCATTTGTCTTATCAAAATGCCTCCAGGTTATGCAAAGTTGTTGGTTGTAATGCATGAACTCCACATTTGAGAGCTTCCGTGAGTGGTTCGATGGCATTTAGGTCAGGAGACTGTGATGACAACTCCAGAACCTTGATATTTTTCTGCTGTATCCAGTGGAGGGTGAAACTCATTTCCCAAACCTACTGCCAGTTTCAAGCAGTGGAACAGGAAGAAGTACTCAGCATTCAAGAAGGCCATGATCTTCATGCAGGACAATGCTCCATCACATGCATTCAAGTACTCCACTGCTTGGCAAACCAGCCAGGGCCACAAAGAATAATGACTTGGCTCCCTTCCTCTCCTGATTTAAATCCTATTGAGAATTTTTGGGGCCTTCTCAAACGTGAGACTTACAGACAGGGAAGAGAATACACCTCTTTGAATAGCATTTGGGAGGTTGTGGTTGCTGCTTCAGCAAAAGTTCATCGTGAACAGATCAAGAAACTGAGACTCCATGGATTGAAGGCTCATGGCAGTTATTGAAAAGAAGGGTGGTTATATTGATCACTGAATATTTTTTATTAAATAATTGTCATTTTGTGTTACTTATTTTTTAAACGTGGTTTAAAATTGAAAATAAACATGTGGGCTGGGAGAATTTTGTTGCCTAATAATTCTGCATTCTTATGTATTCCCATGAGAAAGATCAAATTTAACTTTTCCTTTCTTAAACATTCAGGTTTTAGTGTATAGGACAACAACAAACCTCCTGTTTCTCTCAGAAATCATAGAAAAATCTGTTTCCCAACTCAGTGCCTTCCTAAAGACAAATACTATTTATGAAATGCACCAGTCCGGTTTCAGAACCCATCATAGCACTGAGACTGTAACCATGAATCTGGTCAATTTCATTTCATTTCCATGAATCTGGTCAATTTCTGTTCATATGTGTGTTCATAAGATTTCTCTCCAATGCAATTTGGCAGGTTAAATGATTTAACTGAAAGATGGGGTACCTTTGCAGTTTTTACAACATCTGTAACTCGGACAAAATAGCTGATTTATTAATCCAAATGACTAGATAAAAATTATTTGCAAATGCATTTATAAAAATTACTGCTCGTGAATGCAAAAATTAGCCTAGATATTGAAGATATGAAGATATTTTATAGAGGTTCTGCCATAAGCTCTCTATCCGTAGAAACATATTTAATGGACTTTTGTTTTCATAGTTTGTAATGCGATTGTATTTCTGTGTATCGTAACAGTCTTCCAGATCTTGGTTCTGCAACCTGCATGTGCTGTCTTGTGCTTGTGATTTTTTATCCACATCTAAACACATAGAGTAGAACATAATAAAATATTGAAGAATGCTAAATAACATATTTAATTATTTGCAGATTTCCATTATTTTGTGTTGTAGGCAGAATTAATGGACCAATAGTACTGGGGCTCAGCCCAGTTTTGTATTCAAATGTCCTAACTAGCTTAACTTTTAGAAATATAAAAACAACCAGATACAGTTTGAATACTCAGAATGTTTTAATGTTTGTATTAGGGGAAACAATTTACAATAAATGTAATTAGTAATTATCCAATCCAAGGGACAGTCCCCATAGTGCCATAATACAAAAGATAAATTCATAAATTATGAAGCTCAACAACTGTACAACCTCACATATCATATATTTATATTTAACTGGACATTTTCAGTTATATTATTTCAAAGAAAAAGCAAACATTTATTCCCTCCTTTAGTTTCTCTTGTATTTTCAAGCTTTGTACTGAGGATTGAAAATATACAAGGCTGTTTGGAAAGGGAGAAGGCATTATTAAATTATATTTGAAAAATTGGTCAATATATTTCCAGATTGGTCAATTTACACTTAACTAGAATCAACTTACTCCTACCGCTACCCAAGATCAAAGCAAGTAGGATAGCAAATCATTTCAATATTCAGCCCAAAACAATGGTTATGTTATAACAGTAGTTATATTGTAAATACTTTTTTTGACAATGTTCCTGTTAGTTGCCTGGTGGAATTCCTCAAATTTTGTTTTGGGAAAGACCTACTAAAATCTAGAGACCATAATGTGTTTCACAATGCACTCAATAACTATCCACATTTAGTGTTGTTTTAAGAAAATATTCTGATACGTGACAAATCCAAGGAAAAACAAGAATTTCCAAAAGGAGATCCTTCCACGGAGGTCAACTGAATGATACAATTAAGCAATGATCATCCTATCATGTTCTGTAGCATAAATAAAAGTGCTGAGCATGCCCGTTTGACCTTGATTTGGATCAAGATGGCAAGAGGAAAGAACATAAGTGATTTTGAAAGAGGGTTCATTATGGGTCTCTTCCAGGATGTAAATGCCCCTATCCACTGGCACCAAGCGTCATTGAAGGATTCAGTAAGTATGAATAGGATTGGAAACATGTGCTATTTCTTTCACTGTCACCAGATCTCAACCCAATTGGGAGATTGTGGACCAATGTGTTAGCGCTCTCTACCGCCATCATCAAGCCACCAGATGAGGGAATATCCTTTGGATGAATTGTGTTCCTTTCCCCAATAGAGTTCCAGAGACTCACACAATCTATGGAAATGTGCATTGATGATGACTAAATATTCCAAGATTATGTGATTATTTATAATTGCATTCATTTGATTCTTTACATGCTTTATAAAAGTATGTATACTTGCTATATAAAGGTATTTTATAAAAGTATTTTTGTATGTTAATTTGTAAAATCTAAAACTCTACAGCCATTATTAGTGACTAAAATCAAAGCTTATTTCATAGTTCAAATTTTACAGGATGTTCCAGTCTTTTAATTTGATCAGCTATTTATAGTGGGGAAATTCTGTAATTCAATCCACAAAATACATAATGTCTTAATGCAAGAAAAAACCTTTCATCCCTTAGGCCATAGACAAGTGGACTCAAACATCGAGGGGCCAGAATAAAAATTATGTAATCAAAGAATCTCACATCAACGTACAATTGCAAACCAAGTGGCATGATGGCATCTTCGGTGAAAGGGCACCACAGCTGGATCAGACACAGGAACAACTGGACAGCATGGAGAATCACAGTTGTACGACCTTTAGAGGAAGACTTCTTACGATCTGATGATGCCTCTTTGGCCACTGCCATTATTTTAACATAGGTGAAAACAATAGTGATAAACATGATCAGAAAATATAACTGACCAATAGCCGATCGAAGGTGTCTCTGCCAGATGTGTGCAATAAGCATCTCCGCTGAACAAAGCTTATACTGGGTGTAGAAGCTCAGATTGACAGAGGCGAAGAAGATAGAAACAGTGATTATGGGCTGTATGGCACTGATGCTGTATATTAAGAAGATACAGTGAATGCCTCTGCGCATAGTCGAAAGCTCTCCGTGGCGCAGAGGCATGCAGATGGCCACATATCGCTCCAGACTCATGGCTGTCAGTGTCAGCGGGGTCACAAATGTCAACTCGCTCAATAAAACACAGAAGACAACACACAACGCAGCCGGCATGGTGACCTTGAAGTAAGTCAGGAGTAGCAAGTTATTAGTCATGATTAGGAACAGACAATCAATTAGCAGGCTGTGAGCAAATAAGATATAACGTGTTTTTGATTTAAATGTGTCATTTTTAAAGAAGGTAAAGATGAGAAGACAGATGATGTAAATGAAGATTGCATTCATCACCTGGACGATTATGATTCTGTCAGGAGGCAGTTGTAGAGAAGAGCCTCTGCCACTGCCTGTAGCATTGGTGACCGCCATGTCACACGCTGTTATAGCAAGTGACAAAAGGTTGTCTGCAGGAGGCTTTTCTATGACAGTAAATGTATTTCATAAACATGTTAAAACTATTTCATTTAAGCATGAATTTATGCTAACATTGTAACAACAGATAACACATACAATAGCAGCACTGTACAAAGTGATCATTGTCAAAGTGCCTCCTCTCGAGCCCTCAGACAAGAATGCCCTGCATGAGGTCTTTTAAGAGTGTTTCACCTATTGGGAATTTCTCAAAGGAATGGTGTCATTAATCATTAGATAAACGTCATCCCTATATTTACATTAACAATATTAGAGTTGGGACCAATATACGGTATGTTGTTCTTAAGATTTTGCGAAATTATATCATTTGATCCTAAAACCTTAATCAGATAGGTTAGTCAAATATTTTATGAGTTGTCCCAAACTTATGAGTTGCATAACACAAGTCTCAAACTTCACAGTGACTGTCAGAGCAAAAACCAAGCCATGAAGTCTTACGAACTGTCAATAAATCTCTAAGAAGCATTGATCTGAGGAGGATTATACAAAAATTGCTGCTTGGCCAAACCAAGTAACCGGCATTAAGGAGGTGACCAAGAACCCAATGGCCACAGAGTCTCTCTGCAGAGATTGGCGATCCATTCAGGAGCACAACCATTTCTGAGGCACGCCATCAATCAGGCCATTATGTAAGTCACCAGTCAGAAGCCAGTCCTGAGTAAAAAATGCATATGACATGTCATCTGAAGCATACTGAGAGCATGAGGAAAAGGATGATCTGGTATTTGGCCTGAATGCCAAGAGCTACACCTGGCGAAAACAAGTTACCACTCAACTCCTGGCTAATCCACCCTTATGGTGAAGCATGTTAGATGGGAGCATTGTGCTATTTGAAAACTTTTTAACAGCAGGGAATGGGAGACTGGACAGAGTTGAGAGAAGGATGAATTAAGCAAAGTCATAAAGGTCCATTGAGAAGACCTGATCCAGAGGGCACAGGACTCGCACACAACCAAGACAATGCTTTAGTGGCTTTGGGACAAATCTGTGATTTCCTTGAGATGTCCTTGAGAGACACACCCAAAGCTTGGACTTTGGGTATGTTTTTGCCTTTTCATTATGTGTACAGAATTACTTTTATTATTAATTTATTTTTTGTATAAAACATACTTCAATGTGCAATCGATATTCTCCGACCTGTAAACTCACTTTTTGGAACACTTTGACCATATTGACATTGTTAGAAACATTCATCTTTTTTTAAATGGTTTGTGCTGATGGGGCTATGGGCCACCTGAGCTTCTGGACTCCCCTCGTGGACCTAGTGTCATTCAGGAAGTATCCAAAAAGTACCAGGTAGCCTGAATGGGCAAGTGACATTTACAGCAATGGACATCATACATCATGAAGTGGTTGCACTACTGGGCCTGACCTTTGTCCTTTTTACTGTTTATTATTTTTTCTCTGCGCTGGTCCCTCCTGATAATGTTGAAGGAACAATTAACAGAAATCCTATGTGGCTTGTTAAAAGACATTTAAGTCATTGAAGATTAAAGGCATTAATTATTCATTTCTGCAGCACCTAATGAGCATTGCTTGTTTTATAAAAGAAATAACAGCCGTTGTTCTGTAGGGAGAGCTGAGGCATAATATGTACTCTCTAATATCGGGCTTAATTAGGCTATAGTTAGAGATCTGAGTTGTCCTAATGAGCCCCTCAGACTCCAGCAGCTGGTGATGACACATACTGGTAACAAAGCAGACACTAATCCTCAGACCTTCAATCTCATAATGACTTACTGTCTGTACATCTATGTGGAAAACAACAAATCAACAACATCTACACCACATCATCATCATGGACTATTAAAGACTATAATCATGAAACATCATACTAGATGTTTCTGATGTGTTTATTAACAAGCATTGGAACCAAATGTAATTATATGACGGAATGTACAGTTTTTTTTGTCTACAACAGACACTATCTGATCTAACTCAATGAGGACCCCAAAAAGTTTCTGCACATAAAATATGACTCAAGGATAAAATCAAAATGAAAAAAGAGAATGCCAATTCAGTGTGGCAACCCTGAAAATGTTGGGGCAGAATCAATACAGCACAGTATCAGCGTTAGGACAAGCCGAAACATTTGACTACAAACAACAATGGTTGATGCTAGGATGAGCCTGTAATTGGGAGCACCATCTTGTGGATGTGGGTAGAACAAGCTCCCATGAAATAAACAATTAGAATACATGTGCCTATACATTTTTTAATTTGGGACTGATACCATGTAGATCCAAACAGCAAATCTATTATATATTTTTGTGATCAGCAGTGATGCTGACAAGGGGGAACAACTGGTAACATTGTACCGGGCCCAGGCCTCGGGGGGGGGGGGCCCATTTGGTTGGCTAAAATATAATTATTTACTAGTCACTCTTGGTATTTAGAACATTAAACGTTTATGAACTGTTTTATGAAAAGTAACATTATTGCTATATATACATTCTTTGGCCAGTGGTTTGGGTCCTAAACGTTAAGTTTTGTCCCGGGCCCTGTGATTCCTGTCGGCGTCCCTGGTGATCAGTATTGTTTATTCTTTGGAACCAGGGAAAGCAACAATATACAAAACAAGTAACCAAATAGCCTAACATCCCAAAACATTTCAACAATAACATATTCTATGTTATTATGTGTACATGTTAGCTGTAAACCAGTAAGATGTCTACAGCTAACATGCACACATACAGATGTTATTGAACTTCCACAACCAAACGTTTCACAATGCATTATTTGGTAAAAAAACTAACTTGCAATAATTTTTTTCTTACCATTTCTTAAAGCTGCTAAAACAAGCTTTTCTTACAAATACATTTAGTTAAACTAACGTTCCTCCTATCAGGTGTAAAGATGTGAAGTGAATCAGCTAATGGAAAAAGTTTGTAGATAAATGTTATTTATTTAGTTTTTTGCAAAAGTCTGATCTGGTCTTTCAATTCTTGAGGCTTATGAATGGTTTGCACCTTGTGGTGAACCCTCTGAATTTACTATTTTTAAGTCTTCTCTGTTTGGTAGACTTGGATAATGATATGCCTACTTCCTGGAGAGTGTTCTTCACCTGGCTGGATGATGTGAAGGGCTTTTTCTTTACCGTGGATGTCCAGGAAGGCATCAGTGTGTTTTGTTTTTTAGAATATACCAAACTATTGATTTAGTCACTCCTAATGTTCCTGCAACCTAAGGATGGCCTGTGTTTCACTTGCATTGAGAGCTCCTTTGACTGCAGGTCTGTCAAGTCTTATACATGCTTAATTGATGAAGAAATAACAAAGGATCAGCCTACACCTGTCCATGAAACAGCTTTTCAGTCAGTTTTCAGTCTTTCAGTGCCCTTTGTTAAATTAGGTTATCTTTATTTGCCAGTAGTGTTGCATACTGCATACAGACAGTGACAGTCTGTGGTATAGGTTCTAGGGCAACTAATTCAATGTTTGCCGCAGTGTTTTCTATGTAATTCAGTGTGAGCCTTGGTGGCCTGTTTGTGCAGTGGTACAAAGTAAAGGTTATGAACCATTTGAGGATCTGAAGCTGAACCTATTCCGCACTGCCAACGTGTAGTCCCACTCAATGCAGTCAGAGGTGGGGGGTTTTGAAGCCTGTCTGGTCTGGATTCGTGAGTGATGAAACACACGTTTTAATCTTCTAGATAACGCATTTGCATAAAGTTCAAAATTGAGCCTGGGAGATACGTGCAGTTTTTTGATCCCTGAATTTCAAGCAAATAATAAATTGAGTCCAGGAGCATAGAACAAAGAATATCCCACAGGACACTTAGTAATTCAGGTGGAATAATATCCTGGCCAGGAGATTTTCGATTGTAATTGGGTTTAATGCCTCTTTCAATTCTTCCTAAGTAAACGGAGCAGCTAATTCGATAACTTGATTCACTGAGAATGAAGAAAGCTCTGAGTTCAACAAAGAGAACGTTACTATTATCCTTTACAGCATCAGATGCAATTTTGAGTAGAGGGAAATAAGCTATTGGCTTTACTAATTAGTAACGGAAGGGTGCATAAATCTGCGTTATTTTATTAAGAACTGGGTGTTTCGAATCCTGAATGCTGATAGGCTAAAATATGTTTATACCATATGCATACTGTAATTTACAGTTGAAATTGCTTTGGTACCCGGTTTATAAGTTATTGGGGTACATATACAGATGTAACGGATGTGAAATGGCAAGTCAATATGATTGTTTGTGGTAGCATATCTTTTTTCACGTCACCAGCTCTGAGACCTTGAAATAATTGTTGTTGCAGCTTTGTGTGTATATTGGCCATATACCACACCCCCTTGGTGTTTCCTGCTTGATTATAGAAATAGATACTTGTTGTGATTGTTTCGTGCCTAAAATCAGCTATTTTTTGTAAACATTTTTTTTTACCAGTTAAGCAGGATCATATGTGAGAGTTAACTGTCTCGCTCAGTGTTGTTTACTGGCCCAATGCACTTGACCACTGGGCTACTGCACAATTTGATGTGAATGTTTGACATACTTTGTGTTAGCTCCTTGCCACTAACTTTAATTGGAGTGACTCTGTTTCATCTGTACATTTACCAGTAAAGAAACTCTAAAAGTCGATATTCAAAAATCTTTCTGTGGACTGAGTTACATAACCAGTTACATAACCATGTGCGTAGGTAGTGTGTTTAATAAGTTCCACTCTTGGACCTTCAGGCAGCATTTTTGGGCACAGCAAACGGATCAATAATAGTGAGGTGGGAGGCTGCTTGTTCTTTGGCTGTATAAATTCCACTGGGATTACAGAAGTCAGAAAGCAAAGTTAGGCGAAGGAACAAGACCACAGCAGGAATACGGCATACAATTTGGACTCTATTAATTTTACCACTAGGGAGCGACATATACTAATTTTTTAGGTCAATATTTATGATAAAGAATTTATGTTTATCGATACTTTAAAGTGATTCATATATCACAAAAGTTACTGAATATATAATTAATTTACAAAACGACATAAGAAGCAAAATGCAAGTTATTAGGCAATGCTCAGCTTGTGCTAATGGGGTATTTCTACAAAGTCGGACGGACTTCCTCTTGCTAGGGACCAATATGGCCGCGCTCAGAAGAAGCGTCGCATGTCTACATTTCTTCAGGTAAATAACAATTACAAAAATACAACAATGCATACATTGCAGCCTTATTTGGTTCCTACTTTTGCATAAATAGTTTCGCCTATTAAAACAAATAACGAGCTGGAGTAGACTAACAGTTTGCTAATATCAGTGTTGTTTACTGTAATTACCTACAGGAGTACAGCAACGAGTGTTTTAAGCAGTAGAAAGCCCTCGCGCCACAGACTGGAACGTTTCACAGATGTTACCAGAACGAGCCTGGCCTCTCTGAGTGTTTGCGGTGGACTGAGCGCTGTCCCCTTCATACAGGTACAGGTGAATTTAATGGCGTAATGTTAGGATTGTTATCTCCAGCACTGATGAATAAGGAGCACCATTTTAAGCATGTACATTAGAGTCCACTTTTTACACGTAATAACACTTAATCATCAGTAGTGGACAGCACTGTGTATTCCTTTGTTATCAACTCATATTGCTGAATGATTTACACCACCAGAGTTAGGGTAAATTACTAGCATTTTGCCAGCAACACTGACGATGACGTCATAGTCATGTTATAAATGAGATAACCTTTAAAACAAAACTGCCAATGTAAACATATTGGATAGTGTATTATTTGTTCAACGGAAGTCCTAGTGATTGAAGTGAAATTACAAAACACAGACAGAGCAACCACCACTGCTGGTACTGGCAGTGAAGTGTTACTTGAATATGTATATATTACGTAAAATGTTATTTTCAAAACCAAACATTTATACTTAAATGACTACAAATTTAATGGAATAGGTGGCATCGTTACTCAGTTGGTGTGCCGTGTGTGTTGATCGGTTAGGGATAGGCGTTAGCGTTCAGTTGTTTAATAATAAAGGTTAGGTTTTTGAGTTTAACATTTGGTTTAGGGATGGGGAAACATTTTGGGTCCCCACAAGGATAGACAAACGAAGGTATGCGCAATCAGCATTGTCTGTCAGTTTGCTCTTGGCCGTCAATTACGTGTGTTTATTGCTAAACCCTGTGAATAAGGGGCATACATGGTATAATATAAGATCATATGTGTGTAAAAAATATTTAAAAAGTACTGTATGCATGCAGTGTGACAAAGATCCACTTCTGTCTCCATCCAGCAAGTGGAGAATCTCTCTCATGAATCCCTTGTCCGAAGAGCATCCTCTATGGTTATCGACAGTGCCAACACTTACCTCTCCCAGACCACACTGGCTCTTGTAGACGCCATCACACAATATGCCAAAGTAAGTACCTGAAGTGATCAGAGGGGATGCTAAGATGTATTTATGGTTTGTTCTGCTATACTTGTCTCCTGTGTAATGAAATGAGACCAGTAAGCCATTGGTATATTGTAGGCCTATATATGGCACTTTCTATATATTTGATCATGTTTTCATTGTCCTTAGGCTATCCACACCCTTATCGCCCTCCAGAGGAGATATATGGCTTCCCTGGGAAAACTCTCTACTGCCGAGGAGGATGCCATTTGGCAAGTTATCATTGGCCAGCGTGTGGAGGTAGGTGTATGAAATGTGTGCTCATATGGATGTAAACAATCCAGATGGCTGGTTGGAAACATACAATAACACTACAAGAATCTTCTTTTTTTGGTGGTGAAAGCATGCTGCAGGTTCTCAAGTTATCTCATGAAAACAATGTGATTAGACCTAGTTTTGCCTTAATAAGTTGTGTCAAAGAAGCCTCAGATGTCTTGTGGATGTATTTTATATCAAATAACATTAACGTCAGAGCTGTTATGATTGCATACTTTTTAAGTAAAAACGCGCATTAGCGGACTTGTCCTTTCCTGCTACACAATCACTTTGTTAACAATTCTGATGACAAATAACCAACACTTACTGGCTTCTCTATAGCAAGATCATTGGCTGCTGCTGATCTCCTTTCTCAAAAGAAATGTGTCTATGAGCTCAGAAACGTATCTGTGACTGCTAAATCATGTACTGCACACTTTGCTTCTCTTACATTTCTTAATTGAAATTGTGTTAAAAGGGAAACTGGTTGGAGTTTTATAAGCCTCACGATAACAACACAACGTTCAAATGCTTTTCTTTGTTCTGGCAGGTTGGTGACAGACTAAACGAATGCAATCGCTTTGAATCCAACTGGATTAATGCCATCAACCTGTGTGAAATGGCATCTGAAGCAGCATACAACACAGGTATGAGTATAACCAATGATATTAGGGAAAAGGTGAACTGCAGTGCAACAAACACAAGCTGGTGCTTGTGTGCCGTTCTACCCGAAGCTCCCTATGAGTGTCAACCGTTTTCAGTCAGCACGGATGTTAACCTGTCAGTCCAGTAATAAATCTGTTAACTCTGAAGGAGGTCCCTTTTGTGTGTGTGCGCGCGTGTGTGTGTGTGCGTGCGTGTATGTTTCTTGTCTTAGTGCTTTGCTGTTTGTGCCCCTTACTTTTCAAGAGCTGTCAGTCTCACTCTAAATGGGTAATAATAACCGTAGCTGTTAGCATATAGGGCATTTGTGGTAAACAAAAGACTAAAACCTATAGGTCACCATGTGCTCTTGTTTCTAGGATGTTGAGAAATAGAGAGATGATGGACAGGGGCAGCTGCTCAGTATCTCACTGTTATCACCATCTATTGAAGTTTGTCATCTTTGACCCCTTTCACTGTTGTGGTGATATTTGACTAAAAGAACCAATGTTTCTCAGGAGCTGAGCAAGCCTCCATTACAGCCAAGACCATTCTGCAGGCGGCCAAGGTCCAGGTTGAGGAGGTCCGGCAGATATCTTTAGAGGCTAAGAGGAAGCTGGCTGAGACAAAGGCTGAGGAGATCCAGAGGATGGCAGAGTATGCATCTCTCATAGAAAGTGGTGGGGACGACGTGCACGAGGCTTACCTCAGAGAGGACTGAGACAACACTAGAGGGAACAGTTGCTTATCATTGTTGATCACTTTTCAGTTTTGTATTGTAATCACATCTGCGAGGTCGATTGATTTGACGATGGCGCGCAATTTCTTTTCACAATGAAAACATTTGAGTATCTTTGGTTAGTTCTATCTGTGCTAGATGTTACAACCATGCATGCTTTAATGCTCGAACACTGTTTCGGTATGTTTTACATCCTGCAGAAATAGACAGTGTACATTTCAAATTTCAGTTATGTTTAATTGGAGTTATGTTATATTATATATGACAAACCAAAACTACTACCTTGAAATGAAAAACAACAAATGGTGTTTTACATTTGATTTGTATAAATTCCTTGCAGTAGTTAAAACTAATGTTAAATTATTTGAAAAAAGCTGTTAACTTTGTCTATATAATAGAAAAGTTTACTTGTGTTCTGTGACAAATTTGGACTATGATTAACATAGCTTTACAATGCAGTTACATTTGTTCATGTTTATTATTTAATGATGTAAGATATGTAAGTTTAACATGTAGCATTTGTAATAAAACATTTTCATAAAACTTATTGGATAATATGCATTTTTCTTGGTTTATTTTCTCTGCAGTGAATTTTCACAGCGGTGAATATACTAGATAAAATGTTATACATTTTTAATGGTGACAGTAAGCAAGTAACTAACAATGCAACATTTTAAGTCACAAATGCAGGCATTGAAAGACACAGCAACGAGTAATGAGTCTATAGCTTTCAGCTGCCACTCAGCTGACCCCCCCCTCCCCCAGTCTGTTTCTGTCCTTGTCCATCTGGTCATGCCTCCAATCTGAACTTGGTGTAAATAGACTCTGGGCTTAGCCCCGATGCATCAAACTATAACAATTTGGACTCATAATATGTTCATCCGGCACAACCAGAAGAGGACTGGTCACCCATCGGATCCTGGTTCCTCTATAGGTTTCTTCCTAAATTTCGGCTGTCTTAGGGAGTTTTTCCTTGCCACTGAAGTTCATCACTACTGTTGTTTGCTCCCTGGGGTTTAAGGCCGGGTGATTTGTGAAAGCACTTTGTGACAAATGCTGATGTAAAAAGGGCTTTATAAAATACATTTGATTGATTGATTGAAATTTGATTGATATAGAGAATAAATACCTGTGCAGATTGTAATCTGCACATGTGCCAAAGCTTCTGAGTTTTTACCAAGCTTCACTAAAGGTCTGAGAAAAGATGGGCCTGCAGCCATTGTTTATTTAAAGGGCCTCGGTTTATGTATATTTTGTCAGTTATTTTGTTTATACAATTGTCCACAGTTTAGTATGTACCCATCTGAAACCTTTTTTGAGTGGATCAACTATTTTTCAGTTTTTCTGTATATGGACAACATCTACATTATTGTGAAAATTGGTTTTCCTTTCTGCCTTAATGTAAAGAACCTCCTATCTTTACCGTTAAATACTTTTTTTCAGGAATCAACATTTTATGAGAATTTTTATTGAACTCACAGAGTGGAACAATATACTTTTCAGATATTTTTTTCAGTCCTTTATATAATTTTTTTTATAGATTTTTACCAGAATAATTAGAACATAGGAATCTCCAGGCATAGAACCAGCATAAAAATATCTAATATTATACACATGATTTTAAATCATGAAAATATTTTAAGGGATAAAATAATACAATTAAGGGAAAAAATGAATTTACCACAAAAATAAAGAATTCTCAAAAATCCCTGATCTGTGTCATTCTGTTATAAAAATTTGACAGTAAGGATTTTTTGTGGACAAGACTAAACTGTACAGTGGAAAGCTTTATACGTGCCAATGTGAAGGGAACAAGTACACATTTACTGTTGACAAAAGTGGCTAGAGAGCTGTTTGTTCTTCTGTAAACTTACCATAAAACAAATGACGCCACTCTGTTACGTCTTCTTAGCCATTCATTCACAAGAGGGGAATTCGTTGCCAACTGTTTTCAGCAATCCAAATACTTTCACACCGAGAAGCAATGTCATGTTTGTGTTGTTAGAAAACTTTTATATTTAGCAGTTGATGGCAAGGTGTTGTTTTTCACCCTAACAACTGTGTTATTTCTAAATGCCCTTTCAGTCAACAATTTTCTTATTTTCTAATAATCCACACACACATTTCCTCCTTTCCTCCTCACAGCTTTTAGTCTATCTTGCAAACCCCTCTTTTCATCACCAATCCACCATGTCAATCTGACCAGGAGCTCTGACAACACACAAAACAAATGGTCAATGCTCTTTGAAAACAGGCTGATACTTGAAATGGCTTCTCTTTTAGGTCAGTTCATGTTTATTTGACATTACCTTTTAAAGAAGCTAAGCCAGTGATCGTGTGTATTGGCCTGTGGTCTGGTATTCTGTTTTTAAGTGCAGGAACAAAGTGGGGGGGGCATGTGAACAGGTGAATGAGCTGAAGACAACTTATGTCATCTGTCTAAGTTCATGATGTGGAACTTATGTGAGTTCAAAGGGAAAGTTACTGGGCTTTGTGAGCGAGAGCCTTAGACTTTGTGAAGCACTTAAGCAGCTTTACAAATTGTTTATAGAATTTTCATATTTATTTGTTTTTTGTATTTAATGTTTTCATTTATCTAATTATGCGGCAGTTTTCCATATACTTGATATGCTGTAACTAGATAACTTTACAGCATGCTTTGTATGTTTTTTATTGTTTGACAGTGTTGTGATTGTGGACCAGTAGATGGCGATCTTAAACCATTATTAAATGCAGTGTAAGTCAAAAATGTATCTCAAACTTTCAGTACTATTCACTTGTTTTCATTTTTTCATTTTTCATTCAAATTTATTTTTAAATGATTTTTTTTTTTTTGCCAAAATCTAAACACAACTTTGTAAAGCATAGTTTTCACCACACTGACGTGTAGAAAACATTTACATTGAATACGCCATACTCAAATCATCATATTTTTCACAGTGTCAATACAAGGTCTTAACACTAACAGGCATTATTAGTCAACATAAAACCAGTCAGTGGGAATAACTGGGCCATTGATGAGTTCAACTGTGTTTTGGGACAATGGTAGACATCATCAGAGAGAGAAGAGGAAGAATGAATGCAAGTGGAATTGTGACAATGTAGTCAAACATATTGTAATAAATGATAGGATAATGAGGGATGCTGACAAAAGCACAGACAAATTTCTGCCTTTTCACTGTTACACCAATTGTAGACTTTCAGAAATGAAAATAAGTAACCTAATGTGATGTTTTCTGTCTTCTGAATCTGTATGCATTAGCACAATCAGAAGAGTACATAAAAATGACATGAACTTGAGACTGTAATTTACTAAAATGTAACCCAAAGTATATATAGTCAAAATATATACATATATATTTTTGTGGAATTGAGAGGCACCTGTTGATGGTCATGCAGACCATGCATGATTTCAGACCAAGAACCAAGAACAAGTCATTGTGAATATGGTTGTAGAAAACAACCATTTAGAATAAGACGATGGCATTTCAAGGGTGAAAATATCTGGCTTAGGTGAGATACAGAATGCCGAGGCTTAGGAAGAAGAACCATTTATTTTCATGGCTATAACCTAATACCTGTTTAAAACATTTAGTTTTTCCCTCTGGCCATCTTGGTCCTTATTTTAAGTGTTGTTAAATTACCATGCAAATCTCCTTACCCAAAAATGGATTCTATAAAATGTCGGTAATTGAGTATTTTTTTACACTTCAGCATAATTTCTAGACACAATGTCCATCATTCAAAGTGCAAAATTAATAAAGGAAATTCCACAAGGCCACCTGGTCAATGATTCATTAATACCTTTTTATAACAGTGTTATAAATTCCTCCAAACAGTGTGCAATGAGGATGTGTGGCATCCAAGAGCAAGGTGGCATTGATTATGACTGTTAAAAAGATTTTGAATATAATGTTTCATTTTGAGAAGTGTTTTTATAATTTTGAGAAAATGTTGGAAAATCTGCTCGGTAGAGCAGTAGCTCAGTAGAAAGCGACACACAGAGACTGCTGAAAGGTTCTGTTTATTGTTATGTTAGTAGTGGTTTTGTGTTTCAATTCAAGGATGTTATATTTCTATGCTTGACATTTCATTTGTCTTGATTTTTTTGACCCATATGCCCTCCAGCACCCTCTATGTAGTTCAGTTCAGTTGGTGTTTTCCTTTGTGAGGTATTGTTTTCTTGACATTATTAGGCCTTTTGACTATACCATTATTATTCTGAGTGATATCTCATGTACCACCCTGTTTAGCATTTACACTTAACTTTGACTTTAGCTTGTCTGTCCTTGTTCTATAGCTTTGATTAACTTTTTTGGACTATTGCCCCTTCTGCCAGACTCGTATATTTCTGCCAGTTGTCTGTATGGATTTCTGTGTTTGAACTTTTTGCTCATGAAAATTTCTTGCCTACCTGCCTGCTCTCTTCTGGCTGAGTCGCTGAATAAAGTCCAACTGTGATTTGCGCATGAAACAAGTGTTCTGCTCTCCTGGTATTCCTTCAACACTACATTTGCATAATACATTTTTAAAAGGCACACACTCTGTATGAAAATGGAATGGTCAGTGACTACAGAGATTATAGTTTGTAGATTCTACATAGATTTTAGTATCAGTTTAGGAACATGCATATCCATATAGAAACTGAGTTTTAGTTATTAGTTTAATTGTGTTCCCTAAGGTCAAGTTGTAAACAGGAGTTTGTAGTGTCAGCATTGGCATGACCTCCATCTTTCCTAGGCTGTTTTTGAAGGGCCAAGCCATGGCAAAAGAAACAGGGCAGGAATGGGAATGGGATGCAGGGCGTCAAGGTGTCCTGTGACTGGCCCTCTCTTTGTTCAATGTGACTGATTGAGGAAGAATGTTGAGTGTAACAAAAGCAGTTTTCACAGACTGTAAAAACAAATGCCCCAGACAGCAGGTTGTGAATGCGTACCTACTGGTCACAGGAGAGTTGGTGCCAACACAGCCCCTGACTGCCAGAGAGCATTTATAAGAACCAGTGTAAATGTTCATAGGGAAGCCTCTACATGGTCACTACATGGTTACCAAGGTCATACACCATAAAAGCTCAATAAATCATTTAATTTGAGCAATTATGAGGAATTATGATGATACTTTGGACTTGATGTCTGTCTGTGGGAAGATGCCAATGGTCCCAAACCAGATCTATATAAATAAGAGATACAATAGCCTTGGTAGAAAATATAAATTAAATAATTGGATTAATTGCATTTTATTTGAATTCAATTATGTTTTCAAGTGGTCTGGGTAGGGTGATTGATTAGGGTTAACGGCACCATATTCACGTGGGGATTTATTGGTCTTTCAAGATATAAAGAAAACAGCTAGAATGTGGATGGAAGGAGGGATGATAGAGGGAAGACTTATGAACGGGAGAGACACAGTTTGTGTCTGAAATGACACACTATTTCGTACATAGAGTACCCATTTAATAAAAATAAAAGCTAAGCAAAATATTTCAGTGTACAAGGAAAAGGGAGCCATTTTGGATGGTGACACACACTATAATCACAGCAAGGCTGCTTGGGGTGCTATGCTGAAGAGATATGCTGTGGGACCCTGTTAAATATTGCAAAGAAATGATGGAAACCCTGAGGGGATCCTGAACTGATATGGTTAATTAATGAGGATGTCATTCCACACTGAACTATAAAGGTAAATGACATCACATATTTTTATGACATATCGTAGTGTTCTCTTTGTTAATCTGCCAAATGAACCTTTACACAGTCATACAATGGATTATTTTATGTAGACAGCAAAACTGTTATAGCTCAGCTTCATGCATTTTGTTTTGTTTGATAGTTTATAGATCTCTATCATTAGTGTATGTCTATGATTCTACAAAGAAACCAATGACTGTTACGCTTTCTATTGCATGCTTTGTAAGTGTCAGAAGAAGTGCCTTAGTGGTGCCATTGTCATCAGTCTGTGGAATGCCTGAGAGGCAATGTTGCTTTTCCCCAAAGTTTAAGGGGCAGTCCTAAAAATGCAATCCCTACTATTGCATGTTCATGAAAAATCCAAATAATTTCTCAACCACATGACATAGAGTTGTGGTTCACAAACCTTTACTCTGACATCAGCAGTACTGAATGAACAAAGTCTTAAGCTGTGGAAAGGGACATTTTAAATACCCACCAATTGGCAATGGTTTACTGGGGGTGGGAGAAGCTGGTTTCTTGGGGTGGGGCAATCCATCAATCAAGTTTTCACTGTAATACCTTTGTATTGTCATTACATTTTTTGAACATGAAAAGGACAAAAAAAATTAATTATTAAAAAAATTACACCCAGAAATAGTTCATTCACATACATTTTCAGACCCTTTACTATGACTCTCAAAATTGAGCTCTGGTGCATCCAGTTTTCAGTGATCGTTCTTGAGAAGGTGACTGGACTGGACTGGAGTCCACCTGTGGCACATTTACGTGATTGGACATGATTAGGAAAGATACCCACCTGTCTGGTCCCACAGTTGATAGTGCATGTCAGAGCAAGACTATGAGGTCTGTAGAGCTCAGAGACAGGATTGTGATGAGGCTCAGACAAGGAGAAGGGTACCAATAAATATCTGCAGCCTTCAACGTCCTCAGGGTGGTTGCGTTGTCAACCTGAGCAAACAGGAGCGAACTGCCTTGGACCAAGAACCTGATGGCCATTCTGACAGAGCTCCACAGCTCCTAATTATAGATGGGAGAACCTTCCAGAAGAACAACAATCTCTACAGCACTCCACCAATCAGATCTTTTTTTGACCAGTTGGAAGCCACTCCTTGGTAAAAGGCTCATGACAGCCTGCTTGGAGTTTGGCATAAGTCACTTAAAGGAATCACAACAGCCTGTCATTGGCCTTTTAATATGTGTAAACACACAAACACACAGTATATTGTAATCCTATATACAATATTATTAGAGAAAAATTGCCTTGTGCTTGTTTGAAGAAGCACAACTTCTGATTACTACTTTGAAAGTCTAAATTAGGCATCCAAACTAAAATATAATCTCTGTCAATAGTTCAGAATAATTCCTCAGGTTCAACTTCTAAACCTCGTTGTAAGTTATTTGGATCTGGTAAAACACAAACAAATGATTAGAACCAATTGATTAATGTGTAAGAAAACATAGAGCTTTGATCTATGTTGAAGCTACTCAATTATAAATTTTGTGAGGAGTGATCATTTTCTATTTGGAATAGGCATTTCAGACAGCCAGCAGGTAATCTGCTCTCAGCAAAGTACAACAAATTTACTAGTTAGTTACTAAAATAATCTCTGCCTACTAGTTCTGCTGTTGTGAACTACAAGGTAATGTATTTAATTTTCCACATTAATTGGTCAAAACTATGACATGTCTTCAGGCTCATCAGCATTACTTGTACATGTGAAATGGTAAGCAGATCTTAGAAAAAACACTATAATTTGCATCATGATCCTGCTAGCAGAGACTTTTCAGATGAGATCCTATAGAAATCTTTTAACAAAAGCCTCAAAATAATCCCATATTGTTGACCCACCACAGAAAAACATGTTGCTTGTGTTGATACAACTCCATGCAGTTCACAACCACAAAACCAGCAAGCTAGCATATTTGTTGAAGACTCTGTGGTACTCCACTGGCTGTTGAAAAAGCCCTTTAGGGGATGACAACAGATATTGATGAGTGTTATTTTAAGTGTCCTTCTTAGTGTTTAAGTGGCAGAGTAGGTTTGCTTGCTTATAAAGTAGTCACGATTGTAATCCTGTCAAAGAGTGCATTCTCAAGCTGGCCTGTGTCTCAATTATTTTACAGGAACACTTTCACAGGCCAAGCACACATGTTCATTGGATGTGCCGAACCCTTTCCTTACCCTTTTTTTCTCTGTGTATCCTCGAACTGAGAAAAGTAAGGGAGTGCCCCTGTCCCACGCCACCACCACTATATCCCTGCCAAAAATCCTTACAAGGATAGCAAAACAAGGGAAATTCGACCTTGTGGGAAAATGTTGCTGGTCCAAATTCACCATGTCAATAAGGAAAGAGATTATTTGATTTTAAGGTGTTAAAACTGGGGTTAGGATTAATGTCAAGGGAAATTAGATTTTAAACGGGCGGTCACAAATGCAATAAATTAAACGTGTTTGTGTGCGCCTGTGAGACAATGACCTATACTTAGTATATCATCGGTGTATGAGAGCCTCTAGATATGTTCCTCTGCACAGGCTTAGCTGAGAGCTGACAGATCTTACAACGTCTGGACAGGTATTTCACATATCAACTAAGCAGAAATAGTGATAGCATTCTGTGAGTCGATGACACTGTTGATGACATTGCACCCAACCATTGGTTGCTGCATGCAACGTCTGAGCAGAGCAACGTGACAAGTGACTCTACAGCCCACGCGCCCAGTTGGTCGTTATGGAGAGGAGTTGCGGAGAAAGCAAGCAGCAGTTAGGAATCGAGGTGGAATCTGAGCGAGAGGAAAGGAAAGTGTACGGAGAAATCATGGCAAAAAGATTGCTGCTTCATTACTGCACGAGTACTTTGCCTCTCAATGGACTGCAAGCAACCACAATTTTACTTATCATCTATGGGTTTACTTGTAAGTTATCAGTTTCTTTTAACTTCTCCATTTAAGAATGCACTTCAGAGTTTTGTATTTTGAAGTTTCATTGTAGATAAGTTGTTGTAGCTACATGATAAGTGGCTAGCGACAGCGTTTAGCGCAAAAGGCTAGCTTTGCTAACCGGGACGCCAATTCCGTATGGGAACGACCTGAACGAGTGTGTCTAGAAGCTACTGTAGCTTTACCACTCGGGAGGTAAAGTAGCTACATTAGCGACCCACGGTAGCTAGCGGGTTTGTTTGGATAAATAGTTCGCGACTTTTCTGAATCATATCTGTTGAACTATCAAAATATATGTTGTTCACTTTTGCAATATGAAACGTCTTAATCTTAATTTAATTACTTACTGTAGATTTTTACTAGTAGTACTGTGAGAATGAGATGTTTTCTACAGTACTTACAGTAATCGATGGTCAGCAGCTCATATAGGGATATTTAATAGTTCTGTGGAAAGTAGAAAATAGCGTTAAAGGGAGAAAAGTTAAAATTAACTAAGTAGCTTGCTATAACTAAACAACTGCAAATGTTTGTGTTTACAGTAAATGTTTAATTATTAGCTGGCAGGATGTAAGGCTAAAAAACAATGCGATACTTGTTATTCTTAGTATTCCATGTTGGCGAGGGTAGGACTTACCACTGCTTAGATGGCACGATGAAGGCACAAAATCACCTGTCTGGATTCGTAAACAAACATTATGTAATAACTGAGTATCTTAAGATAGGATGTTATAGTATGAACATTTCAGGCTTGTTTTTGAGCATAGATTATTTAAAACAAAACAAAAAAACAACATTATCTATGTAATTAAGTCAAACATTAAAGAATACCTAGTTACAGCCATTTAACCCCTATTAAAGGCTAGGTGCTTATATTACCTAATCCTCATTGTTAATGTAAACATGACTGTAACATTTGTTTTAGGATTGGTAATATGTCCTCACTTGCATTATTTTTTTTAATTTGATGATTGACTAAAAGGGACTTACGAAATACAGCATTTTCAGATAAGGTGAATTTTGACCAAACCCTGAGAACTCATACATATAAATGTAGCTATGAAGACATATTTTTTATAATTTTTTTTAGACTAAAGTGAAAGAAAATAAATATATTTTGGTCAAAGGCAGTCTAGGACACACTTATCTGGGGAAAGGCAGTCTTTTCACACTTATCTGGAATGGTATTGCCTAAATATCATAACTATATATTATGTATATAGTTGATAAACCTTGCATTTGCGTTGATACATTTTTTCAAATTATGTATTATATATTTTGTAAATATTGTAGATTTCTTACATAATGCCTTGAATTTGTCATCTAGTAGGACCTCAAAGTATGTTAATTTTAAGGATTTTATTGATTGCAAATAAACAAGATCCAAAGGTTTTGCTATTTCAAATTCAATAACGTGAGATATTGACAACATATCGTGTCACAATGATGGGCAATACACAACATGCTGCAAAATTGTATGGTTGAAACAATTAATAACACATTGAAAAGTTTATTTTCATGCTACACGTCATTAATGCTTCTTCATTAAAGGTTTTGAGGGTACTTATTTCAGTTACAGACACTAGATTTCTGTGTTATTATTTTTCAACACTGCCTCCCAGAGGCAGAAGGCTCATTTCTTCATTGAAGATATATCTAACTTTGGGATTGTCTTCGTTATCCTAGTTAACTTGAATCAAGCAATAACTGATGAAATGCTGGAGGGCGCCCACCTGATGAAATGAACCATTTGCAGTTCCACTGTACAAACGAACTACTATGACTAGCATTGCTTAATGTTTGGGTCAAAGATAAGCTACTGGAAGAAACAACCAGATAACCCCTTACAGCGTTAGGGTGTACCTGAGCACACTGAGGTGCATTTGCACTCAGCGACAGACATGTTAATTGGTCTTGCTCTGAATGAGGTCAAACGGAGCATTTTAGAGGGAAGGCGAACAAAAGAGGTACCACTGAGCCACCTCTCAGGGGGATTCATGTCTGTCAGTCGCTCATGAGGAATGATACAAGTAGGAACAACAGAGAAACCAAGGGGATTGGTGGGAGTTTGACCTAGGAATGGCTGTACAATCCTAGTCCCCATTAGCCATCTGAACCAGCAGCAGGACCAGGTTAAATAGACCTTCCCTAGGAGTCTGAGACCGATGCAGAGGCCGAGGGCACACCATTGGATATCACAGGTTGTTTGGGGCGTTTGGGCCTTGTCGTTAACCTTCCATTTGATATTACCACAGCTCCATTGGGTACCGTTTAATTGATTAAGTTCCACATCACATAGTTTCCAAAACAATGTGGCTTTATTTTATAAGACCCCATCCACTGCCCAGGGAAAACAAATCATTTCTATGTTCTAGGCACGTCACCATGCTCAAAATATTAATTGATGAGCTAATTGCAGCAGCAGTATGATGATTTTTGTTAACCCAATCTGATTTGCTTATCAACCCCTAAAGCCTTTTTGGGAGTGAACAAAATAATAAGGTGTTTTAAAATTTTTTTTTTTAGATCAGGTGAAACAAAATATCACAGACTCCAATTCTAATATTTCAAAATAGTTTTTTGATATGTTTTTTTGTTTATTGATAATTGTAATTTGACATTTCATTTTTGAATATGAAGTTAATAGTCCAGTAAAGGGCCAGTTGGTGAACAAATTAAAATCTCTGATTATTTTATTGCAGAAATTATGCTATTAGGGATAATTTATTATGCTAATTGTTGTAGAGGTGTTTCCCAGAACAGCAGAGGCTCTCAAAACATACTCAGCTAGATGTCAGGGTCTATTGATATATCTAGGACCTCAGAGAAGATCTGGAAGATTCCAGACAAGAAATGCACAGGTAAGGGCAAAGCTGTGAAGCACATTTTAGAGGAGTCAGGGGTATATATATTATGGAGCCTAGCTGTAAATCTAGATCTATGAGCTTAATTTGAATGAGTTTGTGTCTATAGTTGATGGAGTGGATATGTATGTATTTCAAGATATCTTTCCAATCTGACCATGTTCTTTCTCCCATTTTTCTTTGGAAGATTTTGTGTAGGGAGGGTTGACTGTTAGACAGGATATAATTTGATTTTGGGTGCATTTTAAAGCTGCTACTGAATGGAACATAGATGACCTAGCATTTGTGAATGTGGGAATTTGCTTGCCAACAGTCTCAAAATTAAGTAGTTGACATGGACATTGGAAGATGCAGTGGATATAAAAAGTCTACACACCCCTGTTAAAATGCCAGATTTTTGTAAAGGAATGAGACAAAGATTAATCAAAACTTTTTCCACTTTTATTGTGACCTATAATGTGAACAATTCAATTGAAAAACAAACTGAAATCTTCAAGAAGATAACATGAAAAATAAAAACTTTACAATAATCTAGTTGTATAAGTGTGCACACCATCTTATAACTGGGGATGTGGCTGTGTTCAGAATTTACCAATCATATTCAAACTCATGTTAAATAGAAGTCATTACACCTGCCATAATTTAAAGTGACTCTGATTAATCACAAATGAAGTTCAGCTGTTCTAGTAGGATTTTCCTTACATTTTCTAAGTTGCGTCTCAGAGCACAACCATGGTCCACAGAGAGCTTCCAAAGCATTGAGGAATCTCGTTGTAAGAGATCTGTCTGGAGAATGGTACAAAATAATTTCCAAAGCATTAAATATACCATAGAACACAGTGAAGACCGTCATCATCACATGGAGAAAATATGGCACAACATTTGTTGTAGTAAGTTTACGGCAAGTACTGGCTGTGTGCTACATGTGACAACAATTTCCCGCAATCTTCATATGAATGGGCTATGGGGTAGGCTGGCAAGCCTTTTCTTACAATTCTCCCAAAAGCACGTGGGAAAATGTTTTATTGTCTGATGAAACCAAGGTTGAACTTTTTGGCCATAATTCCAAAAGGTATATTTGGTGAAAAAACAACACTGCACATCACCCAAAGAACACCATACCCTCAGTGAAGCATGGTGACTGGCAGCGTCATATTTTGGGGCTGTTTATCTTCAGCTGGAACCGGGGCCTCGACGGTGGAGGGAATTATGAACAGTTCTAAATACCAGGCAATTTTGGGACCAAACTTTCAGGCATCCGTTGGAAACCGATAATGAAGTTCACCTTTCAGCATGACAACAACACAAAGCACCCATCCAAATCCACAAAAGCATGGCTTCACCAGAAGATGATTCATGTTTTGGAATGGCCCAGCCAGAGCCCAGACCTGAATCCAATTGAACATCTGTGGGGTGATCTGAAGAGGGCTGTAAACAGGAGATGTCTTAGTGATCTGACAGTTTTGGAGCGCTTTTGCAAAGAAGAGAGTGCAAATATTGCCACGTCAAGATGTGCCATGCTAATAGACTTCTACCCAAAAACACTGAGTGCTGTAATAATATCAAAAGGTACTTCAACAAAGTATTAGTTTAAGGGTGTGCACACTTATGCAACCAGGTTATTATGTTTAGTTTTTTATTTAAACATTTTCCACCTCAAAGATTTGTTTGTTTTTCAAATGAATTGTTTACATTATAGGCCACATTAAACATGAAAAAAGTTCTGACATGACTTCTTTGTCAAAGTTTTTTACATCAAAACCTGCCATTTTAACCGTGAGCGTATACTTTTTATTTCCACTGGAGATATTTGGCTGAATCAAGAACAGAGTTTTTATTACCAAATCCATGTTTGATCAACAATCACCTGCTACACTCTAAATTCGCTAAGGAACTACTGTTGTTCCGCATAATGCATTCTTCAATAACTTGCGTCAATAGCTATCTTCTGTATCAATCTTTTATAGTGTACAATTGCCTGATTGCTAAAAGTTTATTTCTTATGTTTGACTATTTCGTTTGTCTGCTTATAAAGGCTTTATAGCAATTTGGTTACATTTATTATTTCTTAAGTTCAATGTTCCTAACATGACTATCCACACTCCAAAAACTCTACTGTTCTCCCTCAGCGGACCAATGGGAGTTTTAAGACACTGTATTGCTTTTTCATTGATGCCAAGGGTGAAATGTTTCTATGATTTAGCCAATTACTGCAGTCATGAAAGTCCAAATGACTTTTATTGATTTAACCTCATATTAATCTCCTAAAACGCAGACTTTTTTCAATGCCAATGCTGCATGAGGAAACAGAGGCAACAGAAAATACAAAAGCGATAGAAAGAGATGTAACCTCAGGCGGAGGAGGGGAGAGCAGCGGAAAAGAACTAGAACATTAGGCAGAGTAGAGGAGCGCAGCGGAGCCTCTTAGGGTAGGGCGTGTGCATTGGCAGGGGAGGGGAAATGAAGACATATTTCAGTGACTGGGGGAGAGGAAAAGCACTGCAGCCGCAGAGTCTGGAAGTATTGACCTGCAGTCGGGCTCCATGCCAGAGCCCTTTTCCAGTCTGGCTGTCACAAACTGAGCAGCTGGGGATACTGTAACCTACTCTGTGGTTAAACCTGTGTCCTAAATGGCACCCTATTTACCCTTTCCCCATTCAGGGCCTGTATGGTTTTGGTCAGAATTAGTGCACTATATATGAATAGCCCTATCCATACCACTATATTTGATAGTCTTAGCAGAATGCAGCACATGAAGCAGCCTACTACAGTTACTGTAGGTTACAGCATGTGTCCTGGTACTACGATATTTTACTGCTGAAGATGAACCAAAGCAAATGATAATCAGTGTGTGGTGTATTTTATCTAATATTCTTTGGTAGGCTTACATGATGTAACATCATTATAGCCTAGATAGATAAAAATAACTCCTATACACAGTTGTGCACACACCTGCTTATCCCATCTCTTTTATTCTCCTTGTGATCATGTTATCTTTGGGGTCCGACAGTCAGACAGTAGCTAAACAGCGCTAAGGAGTCGTGATTCATCCATCAGGTAAATCCTTTTGAATTTAGTCACTTTTGAAACAGCCTTTTCATTTGTTTGTTTGAAATATTTTGGATCCCCAACCATACCATTAGACATCCATGCCTTCATTTCTGAAAATATAAACATTTGGTATCATTTATATGCCTATGAATTTGGTTGTTAAAGAACTTAATTATTTTAAGGAAATAGTGTCATATTTTTTTACCCCAAATCTCAATCTAAGCATTGATATTGTAGCTTTGACCGTATTCCACATTATCTGAGGTTTTTGTCTTGTGCCCATCATCTCTTGAGACACAACATGCTCTTGAATCTCAGATGGTTATAATATTTATAATATTTTGGCTTAGTACGAGGGGATTCACCCATATTCACGTGGCTCTTTCTAGGACTTGATTTACGATTTTTTTTGTTGAGTTTCTGTTTGCTATCAAAGAAATTGTCATCCATTTCCATTGGCCATGCTGCATGATGAAAATATGTTATGTATACACATGTTAGAAAAATCAAACCAACTAGTATTACACAAGTTTCTCATTCTGAGTAATGTCTGCTATTTGGGGGATGAGCTACAAGCACAGAAAAAGCGTTAACATATTTACACTATAAATAAAGTGGGAATAAACATGTCTATTTTCAAAAGGTATCGTAAATGTTTTTGTGGTAGTACATGTTAAAATGTAAAAAATAACATAACCATAAAATGTCTTTGGTGAACCCCTAGAATTGCAGTTGTTTGCAGGGATCCGCCAATTCTATAAATTATATTTATATACTTATTTACTGAAATGGCACCCACCCTGTATTCAAGAGCATGTTGTTTCTCAACCAGTAAACACAAAAACCTCACAATAGCTATTATGTAACAAGATACAACATAAGCAATACAAGAATGTTTAACAATGTAATTTCTAAATAGTTTGATTCCACAGTTTGTAAACTCTGAAATTATGTCAATCTCAACCGTTTATCACCAAGAATGAAGACATGGTGCACTATAGAAAGTAGGTCAACCATGACCATAAGTCTCATGGATTTTTTAGCATTCATGCCCAAAAGGTAACTTTCTGAGTATTTCCACAATGTGTGGATATTTTTCAGGTCCTGTCAAAAATGTACTGAATTTAAATTGATTTACCCTGTAGTTTAACTACGTGTTTTAAATGGCCAAAAAATATAGAACAACATATTAGAATTATTTCAACATGGGAACGATAACCATATTTAAAATATTATGCTGTACTTTCTGTTTAAATGTATGACATATTGAAGTGAATGCCCTGCTGTAGAAATAAAGAAATACATATGTATCCCCATTATGTTACTGAATAGTTGTTGAGAATTTTTGGGGAAACAGACTGCAAGAAAATAACAAAATAAATAAAGGGCTGTCACTATTGGTCTCAGCCTTATTTTTGTGCTGTTCTTCTGAAATTGTCTTGACCAATTGCAAGTTAAATTAGTTTTATAGGCAGAAAACATAGTGTTTTTTATAAAAGATCATTGCAGGTAGTGAACAAGTGCTTTGTTAACTTCATAAGCCTACATATCTTATTAAAATGTGCGCAAATATCAGACAGAGAACACGTCTGGTTGGAGTGTCTGTTAGCATTCTGACCTGGTTATTTCTTCTCTGTTAGTAGCCTTTAAGACTAATTGTATGGGTAGGCGATCCACATCGACATTGACAACTACACAGATTGTTGTGTATCACCTGATCAGTCCATTCCAAAAATTATTATATTACACATAAACATTTCTTTTGATTTGTGTTTTTCAATCATGAACTGGCCTATGTTTGAATTCAACTCATCCATTTATTCATCATCAGGTTGCCCTGGATAATAGCAACTGCTAAATTACTTACATGTATATGTAAATTATACCATAGGACATGGAAAACATTCAAACCTGTGACCGTGTGAAATTTTGCTGATGGGCTATTGCCAAAAGTTTTTGTTTAAACAATAATTACAAAGGAACATTACTCCTGAGAGGCTGAATGTGTGAGCAATGTTTCTCTTAATTTTTTTTAATTAGAATTGCAGGAAATTTGCTTTGAAATTACAAACCTTTGTATTAGCTTTTTGGAGAAATGTGTGGAATTTCAAGAAATTGTCATAAACATATCAAAATATGGAGGGGCCCCTAAAATGTGTAAATTATGTGGTTTGTTGGGCTGACTTTGCCTGTTGCCGCTTCCCTGGAACACCGCCTGACATTGACCACACCCCTTCCTGGGAAAACCTGCACTACTCAGTGACCCCACTTCTTTTCCACTTTTCTTAAAAGGCTGCACATCATTTGTGAAACAGCTACTCTGCATTAGGTCCCTGCATTATTATTTTCCTATAAAGAGCTTTTGTCTCATTAGGAGTATGGAACGGTTTGGTTGGGATGTTTTTGTGTCAAATGACTCAGCAATTACAAACGAAAGCTAAGATCCTATCAGATCATCTACTCATGCGTTGCTTGAGTGGACCAATTCTAAATATTACTTTCAACAAAAACAGTGTTGTGCATTAGGAGTTTTAGAACAGTGTTTGAATGAATAAGCTATTTATATTTCGTTTAAGCAGTCCCTGAGCATGAGGAAGGGATGCTGGGTCTGCCATACAGTGGAAGGTGCTCAAGTCCGAACTTTACCCACATCAGTTAAACTAGATAACATTCAGGTGACTCACTCTGACATGAATTACATGCTATTCTACATAAACAAATATGTACTTTAAAATTATGTGATGTGCAGGCTGCCTCCAAAAGCTGTGCAGTGAAAATGCATAGGAACAAAACAAGCTCTTATTGTGATAGGTGTTTATTTATTTAATTTTAGCAAAAAATAGTTTTATTGCACAGACCTCAGTAAAACAAGACGTTGCGCTGTGGTGGATTGCAACTGGTGTTGAACTGTTATAGGGATTCCTCTGACTGGATAGAATGTATGTATTTTTTTTTTTTAGGAGACAGGTTTTAGTAGAGATGTTTTTACAAAAAGTAAGCAATTCCCGGACTGTCACTTTCAGTGCACCCAGAGTGTAAAACACTGTGTGTAGACTGAGAAGGGGAGGGGATGGTCTCAGGCGTGGTTCCACCAAACTGTGAGGTCTGTAATTGAAGACCATAGTTGGGTGGTTTCTTCTCTCATGGCTGTGTGATTCCTTCACAATATAAATAAATAATGTAGTAATGGAACTACTGAAATTACAGGCTTAAGATGGAAATAGATCAAGAAAAAGACATGCACAGCAAAAAATAAGTAATAAGGCTATTGCACCGTCATTACACATCAGATTGGCCTTGAATTTGTAGTAACTTTCCTGTGAGGAAGGACACATTTTGTTACCCCTACATATCTGTTAATACCTGATCAAAGTACATTTGTCCCTTTTATTGGCCATATACATTTTGAGCCACCCAAACAATTTTAAAGCAATTTCAATGTCTATATGCAATATACACACACAAACAAGTAGACATGCCCACTGCCTTTACTATGTTTTGGAAAGCAAAACATAGTAATTACTATTGGTGAGCTTAGCCATGCAAGGCTTCAAAGAAGCTGTGTTTGGGGACCACATGTGTGTGGCTGTTTTATCCATCTTAATCTCGCTTGTGAGGCACACGCAGACTTGCAATCACAATTAAAGGCTCTCTTTTTAAAGGACAGCCTCACTATGATGTACATAATCCATGAAACAGAATTTGATGTCTAGTGGGCCAGCATTGTTGGCGTTCATTTGGTCGTGCGCAGGTTCATTACACGTACTCTACTAAACAGTAACTAGGCTAAGTTTGTAACTCATTTGAAACCATTTGTCCAGTTTCCTTTCATTACAGTTCAACCATTATGCCATGGCTAAGTTATTTAACATACTGTAGGTCTCACTTTAAATGTAGTTTACTTGGAAGTCTACATGCCACCCGTGCAATTTCTGGGCATGGACAGCTTCCATTGACGATACTGGGAGGCGTAAATGGCTTCCAGATGTTGGTCACAATTAATGTCCATCCTGTAAATGATTACTGGTAACCTTTAAAACTATTTTGCATGCTGTTGAGCGGTCAGAAATGTAAGTTATTTGTCCCTTTGGGAAAGCAGATTTCAGCTAGCATTAAATGAAACAGGGTACATTATGGTTAACAGTGAGGGATTACAGAGGACACAGGGAAGGCAAAATATGCACTGTCAGACACATTTTCCCTTTAGTATTGGAGCTCCTGGGTTATGGAAACAGGTGCAGCTTCTCATTCAGTATAATTTCACTTCTCGCTCAACTGTCAGTTGTCATGTTCTCATCATACAGAAATCCAAGGTCTTCACAGTTCCATATTGCCCCGTTCCAAAATGATGAACCCACGTCTTTCCATCCCATCCCGATTTGCATGAATTAAAACAATACCAGTACCACATTGTTACAAATGTTCCCGATGACAAACACCCAAGTTATGCAATTGTGTGCATGCATTGAGTTATTGATTTTGATTGTCATATTGCTGCTGATAACAATCTTCCATTTCACTCATATTTTGGCAACTGCTAGAAAAACTTTGAGTTGTTTTATACGTTTTTGTAGTGATCAACTGCATTAGCATAGAAGCTATAAAAAAAACATCAGAGTGGCCTGCGGAACCGTGGTCGAGTGGTAATGCTCCCAGATCAATGGACATATACGGTTCTTCTCCAGGGACTAGGGTTCAATAACCGCCTCTGTTCACTTCTGTCTCCACTTCACTTGTATCCCTTTGATTCCTACTGTCAATAAATAGCCTTGCAAAACAAACAGTAAAAGGAGAGTGAGTGTGCACTCTCTTTCTGTCTACCTTCTAAAGTGGCTGGTGGACCTGAAAGGTTGTTTGAGGCCCTTAACCTAGACCTCTGTCCAGTTCCACAGTAATGTAAAGGTTGGTGCTTGTTTCAGTAATGTCTTGCCTGGATTGCATGTGCTTTTTGTGCGCTTTCTTTGTCTCTTCCTTTGGGTTTTGAGAAGACTGACCCTCCCTGTTTTTTTGTTTTTTGATTGGCCAAATAAAATTATCTCAGGACTGATCAGGATGTTTTAAACTTGGTATCTGGATCAAGACATGGTTTGAAACACATTATTTTGCGTCTACTATGGACTACTGCAAACAACAAAAATACCGAATTACGCTGGCAAATTGTTGGTTTTCTTTTCGTTTGTACAACAGGGGAACTGTTGAAGGAGAAGTACACGTTTGTAATCCGAATCTACAGGTAAACATTTATATGGGAATCTTTAATGAAGAGTACTGCAAATTAACTGGTATTAATTTGTCATTATTAAGCTTGTGAAGGTACCAAAAAGAGTCATCAGGTTAAAAATTGCTGGGATACTATCTTGAGGTTTATTGCCTGAGTAGAATCTAGTGAGGAATTGAGGTTATAGTGACTGGTTGATTGAAAAATATCAGTTGGTATGGGTATGCGAAATAGGTAATCTTGGAGCACCTTTATTCCATGAATGTTTTGAACAAATCACGTACTGCTATCAAAAAGGGTTTGCATCTAAATGGATCTACCCAAATATGTCAACACTTTACTTCTAAGAACTGTTGTATGGATCTGATATGTTTGTCTGAGTTTTTGATAAATCACTTAACTGATTGGCTAGTACACATCCTAGCTAAAATGATGTAGACGATGTTTTCCAAGTGAATGAATGACTACCTAAATTGGAATCCTACCCTTGTTTTCTCTCATGGTCTAATCTCATTGGAACTGGAGGTCTGACAGGCAGTGTGAATCAAGCACTTGTCATGAAGGAGGGAGCTACTGTGTCGTCCTCCCTGTCATCAAGGACATTGCACAAAGAGCTTGTTTGTTTGCAGCACTCTTCTCTCATGCTCTCTTGGTAATTGCTAGTTGTGCTGGAAGTTTTTAACTAGGGGCTATTGTGTGGAGGGAGTAGATGTCTCCAAAAGGGCACTTCTTTGGACAGAAGTGCACTTTAAATGGTACAGGATGCCATTTAGGATGCTGCCACGTTCCTTGTGAATATACTGAGATAAGTGGAATGACTGAGTGCGGACTGGGTTGCCTGGATATGATCACTCTTGCACTTGGACCTGGGGAGGATGGACAATAGACTGAGGGTGATCATGGAGGCACACTTGTGCGCTTAGGATTTTAGGCTTATCCATTCCTTTTATAATCCCTCCATGTGGCTACCTGGTGAACAAGGCCTGTCTGGAGGTTTTACTGTACTGGGGAAATACCTATTCAAATTATGTTGCTCTTTCTGACTGGCGGTGTTGGCCAACGACGAAAAAAGCTTGAAGTGTGAAATGCTAAAATGTCCTCCCTGTACAGCAGTCTCTGTTGCTTGTCAACTTCATTTTCTTAACATTATTCCCTAATAATAACCTAAGTACTCACTCTCAATTAACCATTCTCTAAAACTGTTCATGAATCGCCTCCCAGACTCCTAATAAAAGCCACTAGCTACTAACTAATGAGGCAATATGAATGCCATTGGGGTTAAGGTTTTGCTGGATGTACACTGTGCCCCATGATTTTACATTTTTCTAACTTTATAAACTCCCCTGAGGATTTTGTACAATACATTTACTGCAGCACAAAATAGTTTTTCCGCAAAAAGTATCCCCTTGTACATTACAGTGCGGGGAGGGAAAATATGGTGTGGTTGGATTTATAACACTCTCTGTCTCCAAATCTAATGAGCACAAGGAAATTAACAACAATTACATTCAATTATTATTTTTTAATATTAGATCGGTTTTATACATTAATTGAAGCTCTGTGTGCTCCAATTTATAATATTCTTTAACTTTTGTAAGGTATTATTTTATGAGTAATTTTGTTTATAATTTTCCACATACTTTTTCTTTTGAAAAAGTACTCAATACACACTAACACAACACAGTCTTTTAATTTGGAGACAGAATATGAAAATCTGAGGTCTTAATGTTGCTGCCTATTCTCTGTCTCCAGCATGACGCTACTCTGTTGTAGCTTATTGTAGCTATCAAGTTGTGATCGTTAGTTAACTAGCTTGCTTCTTATCTTTGGTTGTCACTCAGATGATGGCTAATGTCTTTATATCAGTGTCACAGCCACTTACTGACAGTTCAACACTGACGGTGCATAGACACAGCCAATTATGTTTCTCTGACCTTGCTTGCTTGATATACTGAACGTCGGGTGCAGGACGTTGTTGCTCTGCTCTGATGCTCGTGTGATAATAAACTGCAATGATAATCTGCGTTCAGTATGGGGAAAATAATTCAATTTCATAATAGTATTCTGTTTTTCCGTAGCGGCACATCACAATTTAGTTGCGGTGGGCTGCCGCTGTTATTCTGCGGTATTTCCCTCGAAATATAATATCTGTCCTTCCTGTGTGAAACTTTGGATTCTGACATACATTTGGCTTTTAATGACTGCATTGAGCATTTTCATCCTGCATTACTGCGACTGTGGAATTTGTCAGCTGAATACCTTTCATGTATTTGGCCTGATTTATAAGTCCACTCTGCCTGGTTGTTGACCACCAGTTATGAAAAACAAGATCACAAGAATGAAGCAAGGATTAAATCCTCCTTCCCAGGCCTGGATCACAAGCCTGAAGTTAACATGTCTCAAATTCTAAGGCACCCAAATCCAGGCACTGTGAGAAGTCCAAAAGACCTGTTTCCTATAAATGGAGTAATTGGTTGGGCTTGTGGAGCAGCCCTGCCACTTGTATAAGATACACAGCAGCTATGGCTCTAATGGGATTTGCGACCACTACCTAGGGCTTTGCCAACTTACTTTACAAGCTTGCTTCTCCCAGCAAGTTCATTCAAGCTATGTTTCACCTCCCTCCAGCCTTCTAACCGCCCTATAACCCCAGACATCTCTTGACTGTGTTGTCCCAAATGAAAAAGAGAACAATAGGAATATGTACACAATGACTAAAAATAGCATGGCTATATTAATGTAATACCAGTTGATGTGCAGGCTTACAAGGTAGTGAGCATCCTTGTGAGTGACCGAATGTCTGACTGAGTACCTATTGTTAAATAGCGTAGTGGTTAGAGACGCAGTCTGCCACACAGAAGACCGAGTATCAAATCCAGCAGGGACAAAGTGAATTAGGATTAGTTGAGGCTGGCTACAAGCTTCAGTAGCTATGTATAGTCAGCCAAAAGTAAAACAGTTTATGGTTAGGTTGCAAAAGACGAGCTGCAATCGGCATGTCTGACATCATAAATCACTTAAAGTGTTGGACTCTATGCCTTGAAACACTCTGCTCTCACCCAGGAAGAGCAGTTCAGAGTGAGGGCAACGAAACATATTACTCTCTCCCAACTGATGAGGGCTGGATTCAAACTCTCACCTAAATGAAAGTAAAAAATTGAAATCACAGGCAGTTACAACTTGTGTGAACTTCATCACAGTGACTCAGTAGTGTCTATGGCCCCCATGTGCCTGTATGCTGTCCCAACAACGTCTAGGCATTCTCATAATGAGACGGAAGATGGTGTCTTCTAAGATCTCCTCCTAGACCTGGATCAGGGCATCAGTGAGCTCCTGGACAGTCTGTGGCACTACTTGGCGGTGTTAGATGCAGCAATACTTTACGTCCCAGAGGTTCTCAAATGGATTCATGTCTGGTGAATGTGAGGTCCAGTCAGTGGCATCAATGCCTTTGTCATTCAGGAACTTCTGCCTACACACTGTGGCCACATGAGGCCAGGCATTGTCCTGCACTAGGAGGAACCCAAGCTTCACTGTACCGGTGTAAGGTCTCATGATGGGTCTGAAGATTTCATTCTGCTTCCTAACAGCAGGTAGGGTACCGTTGGCCCGCACCTGGTTGTGCGACCCTCGTAGGATATGCCTTGCCAGACCATCACTGACCCACTGCCAAACCGTTTATGCTGGATGTTGCAGGCAGCATAACGTTCACCACAGCGTCTCCACAATCTGTCATGTCTCAGTGTGAACAGGCTCTCATCTGTGAAGAAAGCGTAGTGCCAGTGGTGGACCTGCCAATGCTGGTGTTCTCTGACGAATGCTATTCGCGCTGCACTGTGCTGGGCTGCGAGCACAGGGCCCGCTAGAGGACGTTAAGCACTTATTCCACCATCATGGATGAATACATTTTTTTTACAACCTTTATTAGCAGTGTTGGGATTCCCTGAGCTGTTCAATGGCACCCAGTTTTCCTACACAGACACAAACAAAACAAATACACTGTGGAAACAGGTGGTCTAGATAGTTGATGCTTCTGGTGTCATTATTAGTTATTTAGCTGATTTAGGTGACTTGTGACTACCAAATTCTAGCAAGCTGGTTTGCTAGCTATCATTCCAGGTTCTGTCAGAATTACATCAATAAGGCATATGAATTGTGTAGAAAAATCAAAAATGTTAAAATGTATTGAAACAAGTTTCTATTCCAATTTTAACGATTGTAATCAGCTGTGTTTCATTGATACAAATTTGCTGTGCTCAAACCTTGATACACAGTTTACCTGCTGTTATGACACTAGCACACCCGTAGACACGGCCACGAGCGAAGCACTCTGGGCAATGCTCGTGTCAGCTGTCTTGCTATAATCCACAAGCTAAAGATTTGGGGAAATCTTCCTCATCAGGTGCATTTATAAATTCTTTATAAATGACCATTTGGAGTTGACAAAAATATTTAAAATAGGTTCTACATTCAATAGATTATCTTCGAACTGTCAACCTGCTCCACTTTAACCCTGTTTATGTGGATTTTATTGTTGTACACCATCAGCTCATTTGGCCTTCTGACATTGAGAGATTATTTCCAGAGTTCACAGTAAGAGGTGATGAAAAAGCTGGATGAATATTTTGGGCTTTTTCAAGTTTTCAGTTTTTTTTTCTAATTCCATGGCTTCCTTGACTCATTGTGTTGATGAAATAGATCCATCACTCTACTTACATTAAGTGCCTAAAACATTACTCACAAATGATTTAACATTATTTCTAATGGACACTGCCAGTCACTCTTTATAACAGATGACTAAATGTAAAAATCTAATGGATGAGATGGATGAGACATTATCGGGTACCCAAAGAAAAACATCTATTTTGACGGACCACTGGGTAATATATTTATTCCATAGTGCAGCTTTTCAGCCACACCCATTGCTCAGAGGTGCATAGAATCCAGCACATAGCCATGACATCTCCATAGACGAATATTGGGAGTACAATGGGTCATCCTGAAGTGCTCAGTGACTTTAAACATGGCACTGTAACTTGCCACCTTTGCCACAAATCAGTTTGGGAAATGTCTTCCCTACTAGATCTGCCCGTACAGATCAACTATATGTGCTATAATAGCTAAGTGGAAGCATCTTGGGGCAGCAACAGCCCAGCCACAAAGTCATAGACCACGCAAACGCACAGAGCGAGGCCGCTGAGTGCTAAAGCACGTGGTGTGCAAAAATCTGTTGCATCACACACCACAGAGATCCCAAATGTCTCTGGAAGCAACATCAGCAAGAGAACGAAATTGGTTTCCATGGTCGAGCAGCTGTATGCAAGACTTCACTTCAGCATGCACAATGCCAAGTGACGGCTGGTGTGGTGTAAAGTACTCAGCCACTAAACTCTGGAGCTGTGGAAACGTGTTCTCTGGTGTGATGTGTTGTGCTTCACTATCTGGCAGTCTGCTGGCTGAATCTGGGTGTTGTGGATGCCAGGATAATGCTACCTAGCGGAATGCATAGTGCCTACTGTTCAGTTTGGTGAAGGAGGGATTATGATCTGGGGCTAGACCCTGTTGTTCCAGTGAAGGCTCATCTTAATGTTACAGGATACAAATACTTTTTGACAATTGGGTGCTTCCAACTGTGTAGCAACGGTTTAGGGAAGGCCCTTTCCTATTCTAACATGACTGTGCTCCTGTGCCCAAAATGGGGTCCATAAAGACATGGTCCAACAAGGTTGGTGTGAAGGAACTCAAGTGGCCTGCACAGAGTCCTGACCTTAACCCCCCTGAACACCTTCGGGATGAATTGGAATGGCGATTGCAACGCCAGGCCTTCTCGTCCAACCCCAGTGCCCTACCTCACATGCTCTTTTGGCTGAATCAGCGAAGAATCCCACTGAAACACTCAAATCTTGTGGAAAGAAGAGTAGTGGCTGTTAAAGTTACAAAGGGGGTGGGAGCAACTGCATATTAATGCCCATGGTTTTGGAATCAGATTTCCAAAATGTTCCTATATGTGTGATGGTTGGGTGTCCTTATTTTGACTATATTGTGTATATTAAGAGTGCAAAGAAAACCTGTGGTCCAACCCTTCAACTGTTTTAGGTTGCAAGATATTATAATCCTTTTATAATAATATTTTTGATATATTTGAGACCCCACTAAGGGATTCAGAACATTAGGAATCATGTCATGTTAACTTATTTTAGACCGTAAGAAAGTGAAATATAATGTTTCCTGATTCTAGGCAGAGTTGATGCACATCTTATACATTCCATTCTACTATCTGACTTAACAAACATGACTGCTAAAAAAAAAAGCATGACTGCTTTTTTTGTTTTTTTACTTTGCTCCGTATATTGTGAATATATGATCATTCTGATAATGATCAAGATAATAAATACATTTTAATTTACGATTTATATTTTTCAGTGGAATGCTGGTCATTGATGGCCAAGAATATGTGGAAGATTCCATAAACGTCAATGAGAGAACCCTGAATGGAATGAGCCCTCAAATAGACACATTTGGAAGCTGTCGCATACTTTTATCGTACCAACCAGTACATCTAGTAGGAAATGAAAATCCCTCCCTTGATTAGAATGGAAATTTTGTTTTAGTCCAGACAGTTTTGATTGTTTTACTGTGTCCCAAGCAAGTGGTTATGCACCTGTACTTGTGATAAAATATTTTGCAGACTTAGCAAATCAAAGACCTCATAAACCTTAAATTCAGTGGTTTAGTTATCAGGATAACTGGACTAATCTGGAGGAGAAAAGGGCTGAGAGTTTGGGAGTGGCAGGAAGCATTTACTTTTTAAAAATTGTATACAGAAGATTTAAAGGAGCAATCAGGATTAAGTGCCTTGCTTAAGGCTACAATGAAATGCTGTTAACCTAGTATTTTAATGGATTAGAACAAGCAATGTTTTCGTTAACACCTTAACCATGCTATTTCTCTGACTAAGAAACCATTGTAGGTTGCTATGCTGACCAAACTAGTTAAACAATGGAGCCAGTGAGCCACATTGCACTGGCTTTGTTGATTTGTTTTGTATGGGTTGATTCCACTTCCTTTGTGATTGGGTGTGATAATAGCTGACATAGGTACTGATAGACTACTTGAGAACACCCAGAGGACTAGTAGGAGACTCCTGCCTTGTTGTCAATCATTGTGAAAGGATAAAAAGGTCTGTGTTCTGGTGTTGTACTGGTTTTTCAACGGACTACACCTCTGCAAACAGGGTCACGTGATTTACACAGATTTGCCATTTCTAAATGAAAAAAAACAATGTTGACTAGAATTCTGACATTGTTATTTACGTAGCCTACAAACACTTGCTCTAAACGATATGATTTCTGATTTATTGAATTGCTAGGTCCTGGTGGAATTGTAAACCTCGTAGGCCAAATGACTTAGCCCCTAATATCGCAAAATTACAGACAGGAAGTGGTCAATTATTTTTGTCTGAGTAATAACTAATAATTATGAATGCTGCAAGCAGCGTTTCAGGATTTCAGCAGTGTACCCACTGTGCCACCAAGGCAAATTAGGCTTGTTCATATTACGAGACAGAATAACACACTAGATAAACTTATGTTAGTTTGGATAATTATTTCAGTAAAAATTCTAATTCCATTTGAATTTCTACCTGAATGTTAGAGCTGTACCACTCAGCATTGTGGCAGTCAATTGTTGGGAATATCCAGCAATGTGCGTGCGCACTGCACAAAATCTTATTATAGTTCCGACAGACTTGTGTTCTCGCTTGCTAATCTCAAGGGGGGACTCTATTGAAAATGTGTCTCAAGCTAATGATATATGCTAGTTTCCACAACTAAATAATCAACCGTCTTAAATATTTTTTGAAAACAGTAATGTGAACAAGACCTTAGACTTTTCCCCATAATTTCCCCATAATGAACATTCCTTAGCCCACATTCCAGAACATCATGAAAGGATGATGCAATAGGAAACCTTAGGAAAGGGGACTCAAATGTGTCAGTCCAACGTTGTTGTACTTTTGTGAGTTATTCCCTTTTCCTACAGTCATTATGGACCTTAGGATTTTACCTGATAGGGGAGGTTAATGTAGTCCCACAGGCATTTTTTTTTTATCTACTCATATGAAGAGTCACCTTGTGAAATAATTTCTCTAAAGCAATGGCTTTCAGTCAGTGATAGCTTAAAGCAAGGTATCCTATACTAGCAGTCTAAATTATCAAGGCATTCTCAAGGCAACATTTAAAGATCCATAAGTCAACTGTTAAGAAAACAATTCATGGTGTCTCAGAAGGAGAGCATTCTTGTCAACTACAGTGAGGGGAAAATACTGCTCACTGTCTCTCTCCACGCCACAGAGGAATGCTAGGTTCGGTACAATAGTGTTGTAAACATACTGGATTGCTACTGTAGTCTATTACAGAACCATACCAGTCCAAGCCTCCATCCAAGAAGGAACACATTGTGTCCCATGTTCTGCAGTCAAGCGCATGACCTAGGCTGTGAATCAAACTCCCAAATGATCACAGTGGACAAAAGGCCACTGCATTGGCTGCAAGAGTAGACATGGTTTAATGACATCTTACAACTACCGAAGCTCAAATGATTGTTTCTTTTCGTGTAGACTCTAATCAGATGACTGATTGTCTGCTCCTCCTTAAGCTGACTGGGCAAAAGAAGATTGAGGCATGGAATTGACAACATTTTGCCCGCTTACCACTCCCCCCCCCTTCGCACCAAATCCTCAACACCATTTTCTAATTATAGCCTGGCATTGCAAGGGCACACTGTTAATAGACCTGTGAATTCAACAATACATTACAGTCTAAATTGTAACCTTTCACAAAAACAGATCCAATCTACCGAGACTCATTCCTATGTTGAAATTACTGTGCTGAAAGGCAACAATTAGGAACAAGTGACATAGAATCAACTTAGCTCCAACTACAGTGTCACTCTTCGAATCAGATTTCTCTTAAAGAATTAGCGTTGTTCTTTTATGAAATATTTTTTTTTAAATGAAGGAAGAACATACAAAGAAATAAACATTCAGTAGCAGAACAACAAAGGACCAACTGCCTAGCCCACTTAGTGGGACACTTATACAGTGTTACACCTTATTTCCTTTTACTCCCCATACATTTCAACTGCCCAAAATAAATAATAAAATGCAATCCCAAGGCTTGGTCTCTTAAACAAATCAGTATGCTTAGTGTCTGAATGTGACTAAAATTTAGAACTGGAGAAAGTACCTAGTGTTTTATGATTTGAGTTCAGGAAGTAAATGAAGAACCCAACCCTTAGTTAGTTCGTATAATATACTGTCCCCTGGAGTGTCATCTGTCCATATCCTTGAAGGATTGTCGACATGGTTCACTGCTGTGTTAACACTTATACATTGTCAGGGATTTGTACCCCAAAAGGCACCCTACTCTCATACAGTGCACTACATTTGACCATAGCTGTACACTAGCCTACATGGCTAATAAAGTGCTCTTTGGGATGTATCCAGAGTGACTGCTTCGGAGGAACAGCATAGGCCTGTTGACACAAGGGAGATGTAGTGGAAGATGCTAGGTTGGTATTGACCTGCTGTTCTTTTTCTGGTATGGAACCCTGCTAGATTAGCGGGATCCAGGCTGGGCAATATATCATTATATCACAATACTTAAAAACATTTGATGGCTTTAACCTGTTTTGATGATGTTTTTGTGTGTAATAAAATGTAGCTTTATGTGTCCTTTTGAATGACACATTATAGCCAGGATCAACAGCATACTGCCAGTGTCTGGGGGCCTCACATGGGGCTGTGTCAGTTGGCTCAGCATTGTCTGGAGCTGATGTTGGATGAAGCAACCTTGCCTTTATTTCATTTTCACGACTCGTTGTGATTGGTTGTGCGGCTGCATGGTTAGTCAGGGTTGTTTGCTGAGAAATGCATTCTCCACGTTTGTCGGTGCTGGTGAGTTCTTTGTTGACTGAGCAGTGTTATTCTTATCAGAACAATGAGATGTGGTTTGCTTTACCTAGCAAGATCTCTGCACACTCGGACTTAGTCCAGAATCAACTATTTTTAAAATAGTGTTAAGGTGCAACAAGTCTATGCCCCCCGCTTTGGAAACACATGCCCTTGGAATCATGTGCAAATTACTTCACCAAAGAATTGGTTCTGCAGTGCACAGCTTTTTAATCCTAGATGTATGTATGTCTTTGAAACATGAATCTGGCTTGCAGTCCTAGGTCAAATGTCCATCATAGATCACATGTTCAAAGCTGTGTAAAAATATTTGTGCCCTGTCTGATAGTTTTAACTTTTTGCTTATATGTGGCACTGGATGTGATCAGATCTTTAACCAAAACCTAATATTAAAGGGAACCTGAGTTAACAAACAACACAATGTTGATGCAAATATCCTATTCATAAAAAAGATATTAGCAAAACCAGTGTTTCCCCTACTTTTTCCCCCAACAGTGGGGGGGGTTGCGGGCTGACACGCCGGCATCAACAGTCGGTAGCTTGATGTTCTTATGAACCGCCATCTTTTTAATGTTCAGGATGGAAGCAACCTAACGCTTACTGTATCCCTCTGCCAGTAAAGCCAGAATTGAGAATCTCCTCTTTTCCTCACTCAAAGCTTTTCTTCTCAACTCTTTTGTCACGCTGAATAGTTATATTTTATTCAAATTACCTTTGAGGTACTACTTGCCCAGTTTTTGCCATCCGGCTTATCCTATTGCAAGAGGATAATGAAGACCACAGCAGTGGTTTTTATACTTTCCCTCGTTAAATTTGATTTGGTCCAGGTAATCACCTAATCAGTACCTCATTAAGTATAATGAGGTGTGCCTGTGTTGGTATTCAACGTACACTGGAATGGAATGGCTGCCATACATGTAGAGATGCTGATTGGTCTCGTAAATTTTGCCGGACCACGTAAACGGAGCCGATCCAGAAGAGTGAATGTCTCTACTGAGTGACTGACTGACGGACAGACTTGACTGACTGAGTACCCCTTATTAAATAGCTCCTCAAAGGCAAAGCGAAGTACGCATTAGGATTTTTTCCATAAAGATGAAAGCTTTGCTGCTAAAACCTTCAGTATCTACATTTATAGTAAGCCTGAAATGAAACAGTTCACAGTTATACTGTTTCTGGTGGATTTTCGAAGTACGCGTTCGTGCATAAGTTTTGGGTCAGGATAGACAAACATTTGCAGGCTACAACATACAGTAGTTGCATTATAGTACGCCTTAACTAAAACTGTATACAGTTATAGTGCGACTATTTCTGGCATGGAAAAGTTCATCTTCAGTCTCTCTAGAAATTACAAAATTCTTATGATTTTTCATAGGAAGTTAGATACTAGTAAGCCTATTACTGGCTAATAAGCTGTTAAAGTGGCCCGCGGCAAAAGCCATACAGTTCATTGACGCTGTGGTGGAGGTAAACTTAACAAGAAACATTAGTCAGTTTAACACAATGCTCAATGGTGTCTAGCGACTGTAGGAACGTGTAACGCCTTGGCCTAGTGGTTAAAGACAGTGCCTGTCACGTGGACGACCTAAGTTTAAAACTATTGAAAGCAACTACATTTATGCATTTTATTTTGTTGGCATTTATACAGTATTGTGATTATTTCTGGTATATTCCAGAATTCACTTGTATTTTCACTTGATGAAAAAGTTAGTTATCGTAACCTTTATTGATAGTTACTATGTCATTCACGAATAAAAAAAACTTTATTATGCAACAAACATTGTTATGAAACAAAAACGTTATGCCATTAAATATTTTTTGGTTTTCTTATGCCATGAAATTAAATGGCTTTGGCAGACTTGTGAGCAATTGCTCAATTCTTATGACTATTACAGTAAGTTAGTAGATTCTGGTAAAGCCTATTACTGGCTAATACACTTAAAACATTTAAAGGATAGTTTTTCACAAAATAAATATCTAAAAGACGTACCAGACATGTGTCTGGTGCTGTTATTACATTCAAAAAAAAAATATCTTCTGTAGAACATTATTCTGTCTGAAGTGGCCAATTGTTCTGTGGTGGCTGTGCATTGCTGCTTTTGTAGCAGCCTTTATCTCCTTTCATATTTGTGCAGTGTGAAATAGCCATTAGGCTCAACAATAACTGTACTATACCTCCTTCCTTGCATTGTGACTTGGAGATGGTGTGAGGTTGTTTTAGCCTGTTAATTCATGGCCGAGACAAACACACTCTGACAGGCAGGCCTTTTAGAGGGGCTGTCTGACCCTTTCAGAACCCCAGTCCCAGTCTTTCCTCTCAAGGACCGCTGGATCTGTCCCAAATGGCAGCCTTTTCCTTTTATAGTGCATTATTGTGGATCACAACCTGTAGGGTTCTGGACCAAAGTAGTACACTATACAGAGCCATTTGAAAGATGTGACATAGAGCCATGTGACATAGAGCCTCTCTCATCATGTCACTTTTGATTAAAGATCACCTCTTAAAGAGAAAACCAAAATCAATAGTGTTAGCGTACAGTGTCACGGATGGGTTGCAATCTCTCGACAGACTGAACTATAACTACACTCTAGGACTTGTGAAGGACGACATCTGCCAGTGTCCTTTAGCAAACCAATACCTTCCCACAGTACCCAATAGCCTTGTTTGATGCGGGGTGAGGAGGTATATCTTGGTAAAAATACAAGGCAAATTCCTTTGTTTATGTTGTTCACTGAAGACATTTGGGTTTAAGATCAAAAGATGAGTATGAGACAAGAGTTCAGTTCATCAGCTTTCATTTCCTGGTATTCACATCTAGATGTGTTAAACAACTTAGGACATATCACCGTTTGTGTTAGACCACAGCATTTTAGGGGAGCAAAAGTATTGGAACAAATAATCTTAAAGTAAATAACATTTAATATTTGGTGGCATAACCCTTGCTTGCAATAACTGCCTCAAGCCTGCGACCCATTGACATCAGCAAACTGTTGCATTCTTCATTTGTGATGTTATTCAAGGCTTTTATCGCAGCTTCTTTCAGGCCTTGTTTGTTTTGGGGTATTTATCCCTTCAGTCTCCTCTTAAGGAGGTGAAATGCATGCTCTATTGTGTTAAGGTCAGGTGATTGACTTGGCCAGTCTAAAACCTTCCACTTTCTTCCACTGATGAAGTCCGTTGTTTTGTTGGCATTGGGCTTTGGGTCATTGTCCTGCTGCATGATAAATTTCCTCCCGATTAGTTTCAATGCATTTGTCTGTAAATTGGCAGACTAAATGCTTCTGGACACTTCTGAATTCATTCTGCTGCTACTTTCATCAGTTACATCATCAATAAATATTAATGAGCCTGTTCCAGAAGCAGCCATGCACGCCCAAGCCATGACATTACATTCACCATGCTTCACAGATGAGCTTGTATGCTTCGGATCATAAGCAATTCCTTTCTTTCTCCACATGTTGGCCTTTCCATCACTTTGGTAGAGATTAATCTTGGTCTCATCAGTCCATAAGATAGTGTTCCAGAACTTTTGCGGCTCATCTCTGTACTTCTTTGCAAATTTCAATCTGGCCTCCCAATCCTTACTGCTGATGAGTGGTTTGCATCTTGTGATGTGGCCCCTATATTTATGCTCACTAAGTCTTCTTTGAACAGTGGATTGTGATACCTTCACCCCTGCATTGTGGCGGTCGTTGGTGATGTCCAATTTGCGGGACATTGCAAATTGTTGTGCTTGCTATGCCCAATGTTTGTCCAATGGATCTGGTCGATTTTCCTTCTTTTCTCAGTTTGACAATGGCTTGCATTCTCCCATAGACAGCTCTCTGGTCTTCATGTTGGTTTATCCTCTTTAACAAGAAATGCAGTATTTATGGGTTTAAACCAAGGATGGAAACTTAGACTATTCATGCAGAGCTATTTAATGTTTGAACAATCAACCTATAAGGCAATACCTGGGCAACAAGAAACATCTGCCGGGCACATGTTCCAATACTTTTGCTCACTTGAAAAATGGGTGGGTTCAAACAAAGGGTTGTCTGTCCTGAGTTGTTTAACACATCTAGGTGTGAATACCAGGAAATGAAAGCTGAAATTCTGAACTCTTGTCTCATACTCATCTTTTGATCTTAAACCCAAATGTCTTCAGTGAACAACATTTTGCCTTACAGTTCCAATACGTTTGGAGGGGACTGTATGCTGACACATGGATCTAAGTACAGGCCTAATTCAGTTCCTGAATAGGAAACCGCATCCTGTACACACACACGCACACACACACATTGTAAAGCAACACTTGGCATCTTGTCAGCTCCAAATTTGGACAAAAAGGGTGAAAGCTGTGAAGAGTGAGAAGAGTAGAACTGGTGAAGAACAACTCATGGTCGTGTAGGTGCTTCTCAACCTGTTGTGAATTACATTAGCTTGGTTGGGAGCTGCAGAGTCGAAGATCAGGATACAACCTGGCCGTGCTCCAGTTGAACAAAACAGTATGACATACCTGCTATGTACATGTGGAGAGGGCTTCTTCAGTAAGTGTTATCAGTCAAAAAGCTGATAAAAAGATATTCAGTTTCTGTAAGCCTGTTTCGTACCAACCTCTCCTTAGTTTTATGTTCACGTAAACAGTGATTGTCAATGGTTTAGCTTAAACGATCGATTTTGTGGTATTAACTTGAGAAAATCTCATGTTTGAGCTGCTGCTTACCAACCAAGAGCATATTCTTTTCAGAGTATTTTACTGTGAAAAGTAGTTTAAGTTACTTGACATAAAAAAGTTTCCTGAAGTGAAAATAGGCACATGTTTACAACTATCCTAGGCTGAGGCCTGAGTTTAGTAATTCCAAAGTCACTTAGGTTGAAGCACCAGTCTTGTTGCTGCAAGTGTAACACTAAGCAATACACCACTTATGGCCATGGACATGTTGTTTCTGCAGTGGTTACAATAAAAAACGATTGAACTTGCTCAAATAGTATGCAAGGAAGTTTGATGAAGGCTTATAACATTTTAACTGGCAATTCTTAATACATTGGCAGATTAGAAAATAAATCACAGCTGTTTTTGCAATAGAGTTTTTTTCTTTTTGAGGCCTAAGCCGGGACATTTGTGGGGACAGCTTAATTTGGGACAGGCCACCTAAATGAGGCACTGCCCCTGGAAAATTTGGAAATCTTTCTGGTCAACTTAAAAAAGGGTTATGTCAAATGTTGATTTGCCCTCTGTGGTTGGTCAAAAAAAAGATACGAAGATAGCATGCTTATCGCAACACTCAAAAATAATGGACTTAGTGGTTGTGACAGAGAGACCTGTTCATTTTACCAGGAGCTGCATGACTTGAATCTGGTTAGAGGATACTGAGAAGTGGCAATTGAAGTTGCTGCGCAGAAACATGTGCACAAACATCTCTCTCAAACCCACAAGCCTGTCAACATGTCTGTCTGTATTACACTGGAACGCTATGTAAATCACATTTTCTCTCATTTGCTCTTACCAAAGTCCCACAAATTGTAATTCTGATGTTGTCATTTAGTAGACCCTGCGCGTGCACGCTTATGTCTGTCTGAGTGGTTTTATTGGATGGGGACTGAAGTTGATCCCATCTCTAATGCTGACTCAATGAAGTATTGTTGGGCATGCACTCGCCCTCATTGTCTGGCTTGTTGGTAACTCTGCACAGCTATGACATTTTCTTGTCCCCTCCACTCAGCCTCACTGCCTGGCCAAAGCAACATCTCTGTTACTTTTTCCTCTTTTCACATCTTTAACAAAACTACCATTTCCTTTGTTTAGACTAGCCTGTTCATTGTATTTAATTATCAACTCTTTCTCGTTTTTCCCACCATCATAAACATTCGTTTCGGTAGATCTTATCCACAGGTTATTAAGCTTTTCTTTGGTTTGTTCTAACCACGCTGTCTTCACATCTCATTTGTCTGCATTCCTCAACTGTGAGGTCTTTTAGATGTAGTTATATTTTGCTTGTTACTTGACATGCTATCCGATTTGTGGAGTTTGCCCGCACCTACACATGTTTATCCCATTTCTCGTTTGTACTGTAGCCTGGGGTCTCTGTGTGCTGTCTCTCTTGCTTCCTCCAGACTACAATGGGGAGAAGAGAGGACTACAACCCAGGGGACATGCAGGTTCTTTGGGGGAAATCGGGGGCCGAGGCCGGGTTAGCCCAGGGTGGGTGGGAGATTTTGGCTCGTCAAGTGGCCAGTGTGGAATGTTTGAGCCGGGTTGCCAAGCAAACTGGAAGGTTTTGATTTACCATTACAGCGTCTTCATTCAGAGCAGCTTGTCGCAATTAGTGATGTAAGAACAGAGGAAGAAATACAAAGTCAGCTTCAAAGGGCCAGCATAGCATATCCTTTTCATGAGTTCATTCCTGCTCTGCTTGATGTTCTCAGAGTTTCCATATAGGGGCTTAATATCAGTTATTGATTCCTTTACTTCATCTGTCTTTGTCATCTCCTCTGTTTCGTAGCTTAGTGTATTATATGAGAGTGTTACTACAATTTTTGTGACTGCCATTACACGTTTTGTTAAGGAAAACGTCTTTCCCATATTCATCTTGTTCGTGTAATGCCAGGACTATGATGTATGAAGGCTTCCATGTTTCCCATGTTAGTTGGTTTTTGTCCTTGCCTAATTCCTGCCTGCCAACACCAAATCATTGCATTGAAACCAATGCATTCATTCAATGTCTCTAGAAAGTGGTGACAGCATACTCTAATCACACGAATTTCTGAGCTTTTTTGTTATTGTTTGTGAGTTAACAGTCAGATGTGCACATGCCTGTCAAGCCATGTGACATAAAGCAATGACTGGAGACAACCTTTAGATGTTTGTCGTACTGTCAGAGGGAAAGACAGGAGGTGTGAGCTTTGGCATTTCACTCTTACCCTACTATTTCTCTTGGCCAGAGCTGCTCTCCTGGGGCCCTTTTATCCTTCCTCTGATGAGGTACAGCTGCCTCAAACCAAGCCTTGTGAGGGGTTGGCAGTTGAGCTGCGTTCAGAGGCACCATTTATCAGCTCTGGGCCTGATGGTCCACATGGGGCAATTGTGCAAAGCTTATCAAGGAAGGGTCGCGTCACACAACATAAACGACCTGAGGACAATTGCCAACGAGATAAAAGTGAGGTACTGAAAGCAGTGATATTTCAACTGTAAGCAACGCATAACAAAGGCTAGGTCTTTTCCCTCCCCGGTGGAACAGCATGGCTTATTTTCCTTAACGCCCTGTTCTCATTTATTTGCCTACAGATATTTCAGATTCTATTTCATAGTTGAATTGTTTGTTTTGATTGCGGACCTTAAGCTGTTTGACATCTAAAGTACGATCTGGGTCCGAAACAACTTCCAGGCCACACTTCATTTGGGTCTCAAATGGCACGATATGCCTTACACAGTCTGATCAGAGTGGTGCACGATAAAGGGATCGGATGCCATTTGGCACACAGCCTAGCTGGCCACTCTCCTGGCTGTAGAATATTTGTCCCAGGCAGAAGCCACCTGTCTCCTTCCTTTCTTGCATTTGGTGGGGGTGGACAAAGGTTGTGGGGGGTGAAGCACTATTTTCTCCCCACCCTAACAAATGCTGTTTTGTAAAACAAACATATATAGGGTCTAGTTTCACTGTGTGCTTTGACAGGCCTAGACCTTGAAGCTGAAACCAACATACCTTGCTTGAATTTTGCGTGTCCTAAATTACCTTTACAGAGCACTTTTCTCCAAGGCCTGTATGTTTCTTGTCAAATGTAGTGCACTCTTGAGGGAATTGAATTGCATTCGATTTTGGACACATCCTAACGGCAGACAGTTTCACTGACTGCTTTGGTGCTTGATTGTTGTAGTAGTTAGTGTAGCAGTGGTGGCTCTGTGTGGCAGGTGCAGAATATGGGCCATGCTGGTAGCATAGCAGGGCCTAGTGGAGTGGCCCTGTCTGAGACATGTTGTGCCTGGATCAACATGCCTGTCACAAATGCCAAGCAAGTCAGTGTTCTCCCACTGCTAATCACAGCTGCTCCCAAAAAGCATTGTCTGGATGATTTTCTTTCTACCGCCCTACTTACCATGTTAAAGTAGCAGAGTAGTGTATATTTTGGTAGTTATATATAGGTTGGTGTGTCTGTCTGTGTGTGTCTGTCTGTGTGTGTCTGTCTGTCTGTGTGTGTCTGTCTGTGTGTGTCTGTCTGTGTGTGTCTGTCTGTTTGTGTGTGTCTGTGTGTGTGTGTCTGTGTGTGTGTGTGTTTCTGTGTGTGTGTTTCTGTGTGTGTGTTAGGTCTAACTATACTATATAGTATTGTAAAAGCAGAATACATTTGACTCATGGGGACCTTTCTGGCTCAGGGTTGAGGGTCAAACTTACAATACATTTTTGAGTTAGAATTGGGGTTTCTTTAAGGTCCAGTCATTGTTGGTTAAGGTTAGGCATTACACCTAGGTAAATCTTAGGCATAAATATTTATTGAGGTTAGGTTAAGGATAGGTTTAGGGTTAAGATTAGGGCAAGGAGCATGCAATTTCTGTTTTCTGGTCCCCATGAGGTTAGTTGTTTCGTAAGGTGCAGAAAACCTAGTAACTACGATGTCTTATCTACAAAAATTATTTAGTCAATTATTTTCTAATATTATACATTACATTTTAGTGCTCTGTTACGTTGTGCCAGATGTCATTCATTTCAACATAGACAGTTCACAGCAGGGTTGAATTGTTGTTGAAGTCTCCTCCATGCATTACCGGCTGTACACGTGTACAACCAGTCGCGGAACATGATTGAATGGACGATGTGTACGTGGCATTAGGCAGAAAGATACTAGCTAGCCAGCAGCCACTACCTAGCTACCAACTACTAGCCTAACTACAAAAATGTGCAGAATGTTTGTCTTTATAGTAGCTATTTGGCTGCTGAAGTGAGCAGAGTTGGAATGAATAGTCATTAATATATAAGCAAATTAATATTCCTAACAGTTTTCTTAAATGAACGTGACTACAAGGTTAAGTGATTAGCAGTGCAAATATAGATATATCTTCCAAATAAATTAAATTGCAACAGTTTTCAGACCGCTGAGCTATCCTCTCATAATACTGACATGCAAAAGATACATTGCATTTGTTCTCTCCGATATTTTATTACAAAACTCCAATGTTGCTTTGACTTTGTACTTGGGATCATTTTCCTTGCTGGAAAGTGAATTTCCTCCCAAGCTTCAGTTTTTAAATCAGGTTATTTTGCAGTATATAGCTGTATTTTGCACCATCCACCTTCAGTATTATCAAAATGACTGGTCCTTGCTGATTAGAAGCATCCCTTCAGCATTATGCTGCCGCCATAGTACTTCACTGTGGAGGTGGTGCATGTTGAGGCATTGGCAGTGTTACGTTTGTGCCACACATCACACTTTTTGGACAGCCGAGCACTGTAGCTCCTTCGAAGTAATAGTTGGCCTTGCTGTGGCTTACATTACGTCTCATTTTTGTTTTAGAGTTGCATTTTTAGGGATGACATTTTCTTGGCAGTGCTTGGATAATGCAGCTTCCACTTTTTTATTATTAATCTGACTTTGCTTACTTTGATATCCAAATACTTTTTTATACCTATTTCCTACTCTCTGAATTTGTATTACTTTTTCTCTAACTTCTGTAGAATGCTCTTTGGTCTTAATTTTTATTCAGATTTACAGCCTGACCAGTGATTGGGTTTTTATCCTGAAAATGTCTTTGCCTCTGTAATAGTTCATATGCTATTATATTTGAGTTATTTTTTCTCGTTTGGGCAATTTCTTTTATCTGTGTTAACTGGGAGCTTCTACCCAACAGGGTTGAAAACTTGCGCTAGCAAAATATTTCATTTTTTTTCTCAACATAAAACATGTCACCTAATAATAATGTTGAGTTTCAGTTTTTTACAGTAAAATATAAAACAAATACCTTTTTAATGTGCGGGGAGAGACTTGGTCAGGGGTCTAAATTATTTTGCAAGGCACACTGTTTCATCATTGTATGTAAAAGGAAAATATACTGCAATTGTCTATTCATGATAAATCCGTATCACGAAACTCACAATGATTGTGTGTGTATTTCTTACCATTATAAATGTAGTTGAGGCACTTGGCTGCCGGACTGGGTGTGTTGGGCCTGGGGACAGAGCGCAGCAGCTGCTGTCCCCTCTGTGTTCTAAGTGGAGACTGTGTCTGACCCTGACCCTCAACCCTACCAGCACACTCCGAGGATACTATGACAGTATGCTGGCATTAAACAAACAGTGCCACACAAACCCACTGCAGTGCAGCATCTACACAACCATGGCCACGGTATACTTTTAAACCCACCGCTACCAGGCTTGCTATGTGATGCGCTAATCCTATACCTGAACAAAATGCCTGAATCATCCGCATATGTGGACATTTCTCACATGCTCCCCCCCAGTTCACTTTATAGAGGTGTGTGCGCATGGGCGGGCAGGAACGTGATCCCTGAAATTACAGAGGAGGCAAGGGAGTGGGGAGAGCCCGTATTCCTTCTTAGCCAGGATAGAATAGCTGTGGTTTACCACTCATATTCATGCCAAGGACCTAAAATACCAGCAAGTAGTCCACATTTATTAATGTACTCGTCACACACACGTTGGTTAGGCAAATTCTGATCTTACAAAAAATACTGTAAATTGTGTCAACTCAGACTTTACATTGTGAATGTTTTTATTGGCAACTGGTAGAATGTTTACAAGGAGATGCTCCCCCACAATTTACTCTACGAGCAAGGCTTGTCTTAAGTTCATATGTCCTAATGTTTAAATTTGATTTAGGAATCAATGACTCATGGGTGTTATTATTTTAAAACATTTTAATCTGGCATTGACTGGAATACATTTTGCCCAATAATCTAGACACTGCTTATGCTAACCTGTCATTTAAATTGTAGGCTAGTGATTATCGATTATTATCTAATAAAAGTAGGCTTCTAACCATGTCCAAGCCACAATATACCATAGGAAAGTTGGTACCTACTAGTATTTCCGTTTCTGTATAGTGTGATTATTTCATGTGTAAGTACACTCCATAAACAGTTACCGGCCTAAGAACTGTCTATTGTCCTATCTACTATAGGCCTGTATCAAATTTGTTTGCTTAGTAGATATCAAGAAACCAATACTTTCCAAGCAAAATCAAATGAAAATGATGGGGACACGTGATAATTTGGTTGAATCAAGTTGGTTAATTTCTGGCCACTGAAGTGGCTGATTTCTACTGTTGACAGCATTTTGTCATATTAATGCTCACTGTTCATCTTCTCCTCAATTGGCTTCTTGCACCTTTACTCAATTACAGCATCCAAACCAGCCAGTGAGCCACACAGAAACACCCACATTTTCATGTTGCAGTAAGCTGAAAATAACTCCACAACATGTTCAAATAAACGTGCGGTGTGCATAGACACCCAGATTAAAGGGCTTTTTTTTAAATGGGGAAAAAACACATTAAATTGCTTGTTATGTTTAATCTCCTTCCAGATTTTTTTTCCTCTTAATGCTTTGACTTTATATTGCAAAGTCCTCTAACAATTAGCAGCAGGGACTGTGAGGACGGCCTGGGGTGAACAGGAAGGCTGAATGAGTGTTGGTGTGTGTGCTACGGTTTGTGTTGCTCATTAGAAGTGAACATGCTGACGGGTGGCCTAGACCCATCTCCCTGCCAAAACAGCCTCGAAAAGTTAAAAGAACTGTTCTAACTACGCTTCATTTTCTCAATACCTACACTCAAAAGAGCCTCCAGGAACCATTAGATGATTTGCACTGACCGTATGACTATGACTATATGGATGAAATTCCACCTTAATTTCATGTACGTACAACGTAGGTTCTAAAACTTAGTCAGCCCTTTTCCATGGGAAAGTGTTGTCAGAACACTCTTTCCTATGGAAAAATGTGTTTGCTGTGTGGGAAGAAAAATGGGATTCTGCAGACCTCCCAGGGATAATTTTTATGTTGAAGTACTGAAGAGTAGGGTTCTAAAATGTGTCACAACTTCAAAACCAATGTTTTATTAGATTTGAAGTTAACTCACGCTGCCGGAATTTGTTGCATGAATGTGCTAGTAGTAATTGAGTTTTAAGGCAACTAATGGCCTATTCCCTTTTTCAAAAGCCTTCCCGTTCAACACGTGAATATTCCACTGCTGACCTAATACAATAAAACACTAGATTGTTTAAGCCTTGGCTATAGGTTACTGACCAGGCAACATCAGAATTGTCCGAAAACTCTTTCTGACAGGCTGCTTTTTACAGTATATCTCTAGTACAGTTGTATATTAATCTTTCTTTTTCTGGTGCCGATAACGAAATCTGGACTGTGAATCTTTATGGTGCGTCTTGGTGGTTATAATTCTTCTCTGGCATTGCATCAAAAGAATGAAGCGGAACACTGAGTTGGAGGAACACATTTCATAGGCGTACCTTATTCTGAAGTGGTAGCAATTTTTTTACCCAAGTACAAACAGGCCTACTTCTGTACACCCCATGTTGTTAGCAATACTTTTCATCTTCTGAAGGTGAGCATTACCTGTGTCCATTTACCTGACTCTCTGCCTCCTTATCTTCTGTCGGTAGGTGTGAGCAGTAACGAGGTGCTTGTCCCAGAGAAGGTGAATGCAGTGTTGGGGAAGAACATCACGCTTGCCTGCAGGGTAGAGGTGGGCACCAACCTCAGCCTCACCCAGACATCATGGGAGCGACGAATGCCCTCAGGCACAATCACCTTAGCTGTCTTCAACCCACAGTTTGGCATCTCCATCTCCCCAGATTACACCAGGCGCCTCTCCTTTCTGAACCCCTCCGTGCATGACGCAACCATTATCCTTGAAGGCGTGGGCTTTCAGGACATCGGATCTTACACCTGCAAAGTGGCTACGTTCCCACTAGGGAACACACAAGCATCCACTATGGTCAACATTTTAGGTAGCCTGTTTTAATACGTTTTATTAACATTTACAGTTTTTCACACCCTTAACACAAAATATGCAGCCGAAAACCGAGCAGTCAAAACCCAGTCAGCAGCCAGTGTGCGACGCTAAGCCAAATTCAGTGTATGGTATGTATTGTGGTTTGAGGGTCACAGTTTGGTATGATTTCAATACAGTGCAAATATTTATCGTCAACAACCATTCTTTTTTTTTTAGTTTAGCAAAAGATCCCCATGAAAGATGCAGCACTAACATTAATTTATAAAGCATAATGTCTGATGAGAGCACAATTTATAATAAACTGCAAAATGTAAAGATAGCACAAATATTTGTTTTACAATCAGATTGTGTGGGAACTGCTTTTTTGCTGATATTGACTGCCGGAACAATTTTTTCAGAAATAAATAAATAGAAAAGTGTCCAAATTGTCCAACCTGCTTTGAGTCCTCATAAAGGCAGAAGTGGCAAAGATTGCCTTATCCCAATTTAGATAGCGGATTCTCTCTCCAAGACCAAATAAAGGCAGCCTGAAGATAGTGTCTTTGGAAGAAAAACGTTATCCGGCTAATGTGCATTGCAAGCTGCTCCAAGGAGATGGGCATTTTGGATTTCCCTTAACTCTCCAATCTCAAAGTAACTGCCCCTATACCCAACGCTCTCAGACCATAAATAACTTGCAAGTGCACTTGTCAAGCAGGGGGGAGTGATGATTGGTGTTAATAATCCGGCTAAAGAGTTCACTAGCCACCTCTGATTAACGACGTGACTAGTTTTGTATTGAATTGTCTGACATCAACCCGGCACGTGAGCTAAGTTGTTCACTCCTCCCCTGAAGCTAAATCCAGGGACAAGAGGGAAGCTTTTGTAAATTGGAATGGCACTTGAGATGGCTATCAAAACAGCCTCAGGGCTGTCAACATTGTATATTTGTAACTTGGTAAAGTCCAGCCAAAATCCACCTAAACTGAGTGTCTTCCTGTGAGCGGGGTTCATAAGGACCTGACAAGTACTTTGAGGGGCAATATGTTACCCTACATTTAGTGTTTTATTTTGACAGAAGACTGCTGCCTGCCTCTACTCAGTGTCTGCATCCTATTCACTATGTGCCCTGGTCAAAAATATTGTAAATACTGGAGGAAACTGTGTACCATTTCACATGTAACCTTAGTCATTGTCTTACTTGACTTATTTTTATTTATTTTTTTACTGTTGGGTGTTTTCTTGGGTGTTTTTTCCAGTGGAATGCATTCCACTCTGCTTCAGAGAAAAATGACTGATATAAAACCAGCATGACTCATAGCTGTAAAAAAAACAAGAAACGTTCATTCACATTTTTCTCTTAAATTTTTTTAGGATGAAGCGGCTTAGTGACTATTTTGCTCTAATTTGTTCATATTGGTCTTTCTCTTGTCTTTTGTCTTGCTGTTATTTTTCATTGTCTGCCTGGTTTTCATCTACCACTCCTTTCCACCTAACCACACAAAAGCACATGGTTACATTTCCATGGTGGGAGGAGCTGTGTTACTTGAGCTCCAAGCCCGCACCTGAAAACAGTAGAGAAGGAATAATACACCACCACTGAGAATTAAAATGACCTTTTGTTTGGAATTGTTATTGCTGTCAAGTAAATGAAAGAACTTCTGCATTTAAAAAAGAAAGTTTTTTCTTACTCTTACAAAAGCAGATACAGAGATCACCAATGCTACTAGTCCTTGGTGATATTATGGCAAATTCCAGGCCCAACTCCATTTCAGATTTCCAACAAGAAGTGTACATCTACTCAGGCTCATGTCTCTGACTCTCTGGCCATGTTTTACTGTCCATTACATACATTTGATGCAACATCTCTTTTTAGCCAAGCCATGCCATGTCCAATGTTAAAGAAGTTTCTCACTTTCCAAGTCAAACCAATTGGCAGTGTAGCATGGCTACAAGACTATGAATATCAACCCATGATGTGGCCACCTACTGTATGCAGCCATTGAGCATGTTCTGTTTGACCAGAGTGTAGCCGTGGAGCATGTTCTGATTGACCAAACCCACCACTTCTGCGCCGCCATGCACACTATGTCACTCTTAGTTGTGAAAATAGTGCAACTATTTCTGAAAATAGCACCTCTGAGTTGAACTGCCTGTCATTCTAAACATCCGTTCTCTAAGATCCACTTCATCCAGTGCGTACACAAAATGCAATAAATTGCATTTGAAAGTGTGCTAATTGATATAGGGCTACAACATTTATTTAATAATATGTACTTACTTGACAAGTAAAATCAGCTGACTTCTGTTTAGGTTGTCTTTTAGTCACTTACAGTGGGGAGAACAAGTATTTAGTACACTGCTGATTTTGCAGATTTTCCTACTTACAAAGCATGTAGAGGTCTTTGTATGTTTTTTTTTAAATAATTAATTGTCCTGTAGCCCATCCCAGACTTGTGCAGGTCTCCAATTTTATCCCTGATGTCCTTACACAGCTCTCTGGTCTTGGCCATTGTGGAGAGGGTGGAGTCTGTTTTATTGAGTGTGTGGACAGTTGTCTTTTATAAACGTAACGAGTTCAAACAGTTGCAGTTAATACAGGTAATGAGTGGAGAACAGGAGGGCTTCTTAAAGAAAAATGAACAGGTCTGTGAGAGCCGGAATTCTTACTGGTTGGTAGGTGATCAAATACTTATGTCATGCAATAAAATGCTAATTAATTATTTAAAAATCATACAATGTGATTTTCTAGATTTCTGTTTTAGATTCCATCTCTCACAGTTGAAGTGTACCTATGATAACAAATTACATGCTTTGTAAGTAGGAATCACTGCTGAATTTGCAGGTTATCAAATACTTGTTCTCCCTACTGTATATGCTGCTGTCCCTATTAGTCGACATATTCTAAACAACAGTCTCACACACCTTACTTGAAACATTCCGAGCCTCCAGGCAGCAGTGAGCCCACACAGTGAGAACCAAAACATGACTCCAAAGAGTATTTCAAAAGTAATGATAACCATACGGTGCAATGTGGGCTGTATAAGTCACGATTGGCTCACCATGGGAACATCACTGTGCTTGAGCACTTGAAATTGAAGCGTCCCGTTATGGAAAACCGGGTCAACACCGGGTCTCGGTGTGCCTAAAAATATGTAACTCAACAGAATGTTACGCCTAAAATAAGAATATTGACCAGTTAAGGCTGAAAGATTACTGTAATGTAATTTGTACATTCTATTTTACGTAGGGGTTATTCTCTCTTGAAGTATGTCACAGTGACTCATTGGTGCCTGGGCATAAGAGGAACAGATGTATTTCTGGAAGTGGGAGCGGCTGATTTTGGAAGTGGGCTGCCTGTTTGAACACTAGATGATCTGAATTACTCTATGTCTCTCTACAGTAGCTGACCCCAGTGAAAACCCCACTAGTTGACCGTGATTCTGAAAGTTGTTATGTGTGGCATGTCTCTGCACTATAGCAGTGAAAGCAGTGCCCTGTATAAGTGGTTGAGTGCTGTGTTACAGCATTCACTTTCCTTTCACAATGTTCTGTTTATGCTGCTTTACTGAGAGAAGTGTATCAACTGATGTGTCAGAGTTGTCACTGGAAGACAGGCTGACATAACGCTATTTTCTGAGCACTGAATCTCAGTGTAGGGGTATCATCAACCCAGGACACGATAACACTGTTGAACAGACATTCAATAGTTTTGAGTTAGATGATTGAGAAGGTGGTGTTGAAACATTTTGTTTTATGGGTCCTTGGAGTAACAAACCATGTATTTATGGCACATTAATAGCAAGTTGTGCAGTTTGAGTGGCTTGAAAGTAGAGCATTTCTAGCTCAACATTCACTGTTCTGGTTTAGGTGGAAGAGAAGGTAGGTGTTTTATGGAGACTCAATATGTCACTAGAATGCTGCACACTAATATTTTCACAAACATGTCTGACAGACATTGCTATCACACAATAAAAACAGTGAGTCCCTCCAATTTGCTCCAGTATTATCAGTTTGCTTAGCTCATACATGTTTCTGAAATGCTGGAAATCCGCTGCCTTTGGGAGAGTTTTTATGGATTTAATGGCCTCTTCCGTCTGTCCTTGTTTTATGATCTTCATTATTTATTTGACATCATATAAAAAATGTCCAAATTGATTTTATAATCTATTCTCCATTCAGTTCTCCCATCCCCTTCCCTCCCCTTCACTCTTTCCGTCTCTTTCAAGTGGTGATCGTTCCTTTTTCTTGTCTTTGCTGCCAAATGAACGCCTCATAGAGGCTGTTAAAGTTTAAAAGCGATGTGTTGTCTCCTCCCGCAGTGGAGCCCAAGGTCTACGTCGCCTCCGGCTCCAGAGCCCTGGTGGACGGTGGTACTGAGGTAGTGGTGGGCACGTGTATCGCTGAGCGTGGCCGGCCTGCTGCTGAAGTGTCCTGGGAATCTGAGCTGTTAGGCCGCACCGAGGTAGAGACGCAGGACGAGCCCAATGGAACTTCCACCACCCAGGTATGAATAGAACACAGGTACTGCTTTAACAACACACCAAAATGCCCACAGTTCCACACATAGTTCACAACTTTTGACTTGAGGCAGTTTTGGTCAAATTTGCCCTTGTGCTCTGGTCAGCGGTACCCGTCATGAGCCATATGTCAAAAGGCATTACATTCAGCACCAAGGGCTTAGGAAAGGTTTATAATCAACCTGATTTCCCCAAATGTTATATATATGAAATCTGTTTACGATACATTATATGTATGAAACCGCAATATAATTATATATATATATATCTTTCTACAGTGATGTCATCTTCTGGCATATTAAATCTTATTCCTCACCCTAAATCGTTATAGTTTTGTCACTGTAGAGTGTTGTCAATTCTATCAAATCTTTATTTTACACTCCCTTAAAACATGCCTTATTCAGGTACGCTACATTTGGGAGCCACAGAGACATGCCCATGGTCAAACACTCACCTGTGTTGTACACCACCCGGCCCTGCAGACCGAGTTCAGGATACCGTATGTGCTCAACGTGCAGTGTGAGTATTGGGGAGGGACCGGAGGACAGGACAGCAGGGTAGCAGGGTCATTGAAAAATATCCACTAGCTAGATCACCTTTTTATTATGAGTAAATACACTGCCAGGAAAAACTTTGACTACTGACCTACTTTCGTGTTACTTCATTTGAAGTGCTGCATTGATAATTTGACGTTTTATTTTAGAACACTGGTTTTCTTTTGGGTAATACATGTTAGAAAGCCAGATGAATATGCTGTGAAAGATCCCAGTTTGCACAGAGTGAGGAAGTGTCCCGAGGAATGAAACTGAGGACACTATTACCATTGGCCTCCGCCAGTGAACCACCAAAGATGCTGTCACCTTGCCTGGGAAAAATTCCCTCTGTTGAAAGATCATTGGTCAGGCTGTGAATTTAAACAGACAATGGAAAGCAAAGACCTACCGAAGTTAAATGAAAGTGATATTCATGTGTAGATGTTTTGATATACTATTGAGCACAGATGGATCAATAATCAGAAACTGGAAGCTGCGTCATACCACCCAGGCACTGCCAAGAATAGTATAGAAGTGATGCACTTTCTGCCATACCAAGTTCTCTATATAGTACTGTCCTGTATGAATGTCTCAGGAAATAAGCTGTTACTCTGAAAGCAAGCCTAGAGTTTGCCCGAAAGCATGAGTGGCCCTGCTGCCATGTGGGAAAAGGTTTAGTGGTTTCGGTGAGACTAATAAAGATCTTTTTAGCCAAAACAAATTGGGCTTTGTGTGCACCAAACCTAACACTGCCGTGCCTAAAGACAACCCATCACTACGGTGAAGTATGGCGGTGACAGCCTCATGCTGTGTGGATGCTAATCAGTGGGGACAGGTCACCTTGTTAAAATAAGAGGAAGTATGAATAGCGTAGAATACAAGGAAATAATGGGAGTGCCTGCTTCCGTCTTGTAAAAAATACAGAAGCTTGGATGGAAATTCGCCTTTCAGTAGGACAATAATGCAAAGCACAAAGCCAAAGCATTAACTGGCGTATCTCCACAACAAAAACGGGAATGTCCTACAGTGGCCTATTCAAAGTCCTCATCTCAACTGCATTGAGAATCTGTAGCACTGTTTGAAAATTGCTGTTCAAGAGCATCATCCTACCAACTTGCACAACCCGGAGTAAATCTGCCAAGAAGAATGGTGCCAAATCCCTCCGACACTGAATGTTCACCATGGCCAGAAGCTAGACTGGACAGGAGAGGGGCGTCTCTTTGTTCTGTTTAAGTGGTCTTGTGATGCTGAAAGGTGGGCTTTATGGCTGATGATTTGTCTCAGTTGTCTGTCAGAGACAGCTGTTGCTTATAATGTCAGTACAGCATGTGCTCGCTGTATAATGATTTAGGCAACTGCCACATGTATAGTGAGTTTAGCACAAGGCAGTCTTAGTGTTAGGAATTCTGTTTTTATTTGTTTGTTGAACTCGAGATGCAACAGAAATGCTGATGTCCTTAACAGGTAATATACTACTGAACATGAGTGTAACATTACAAGCGTTTTTCCATCATACAATAATATTTGTCAAGACTAATCTAAAGCCACGTCCATTCAGCTAAGAAGCAGGACTAGAGGGAAGTGACCTCTGGTTTGCTTATGAACCAGAACCAGAGTCATTAAGCCCCCCAGGTCTTTTCCGTTCCAACATTTGCTCATTCAGCAACAAAATGGAAGTTTCTTTTACTGGGAAATTTAAAACTGACTTCTCTTTCACCACTGCCTTTTGTCTTACCAATCCTGGCTAAATAACTCCATTCCTGGGAAGTGCCTGAACCATCAAAATTGCTAGATTACTGAGGGGAAAAACATCCTAATTCTACAGTAACCATCATGGTGCATTTTACCCATGAAGTCTTTAACAAGATTTTCCCTGATATAAATAGCTATTAAAATTTCCTACAGCTATTCTCAAACTTTTTTGTGCCAAGGACAGACAAAAAACATTTTTTTATTAAAAACATATTTAATTGTTTCATCAGAAGCATGAGATGATCCATCAAGCAATATCATTTTTTATTACATTGCAACTATTGGAAACATTGCAACATTTATTCAAAACAGAAATCTGGAGACCGATTGGGAAAGTCATTCTTGAATGGGGATGTTTACTTAGGACTTAGGGGGATCACCAGCTATACACCACACCCCCTGCTGTTATTTTGTACCTGGTTCTGCAAACAGGCTCAGACTGTTTACTGCACATTGACTCTCAATGGCCCATCAATCACCAGGTGACCTCACTCCCCACATCGCCCTCTCATGTTTACCCCTAGCCTCCCCACCCCCACCCCCTACCCTCCACCCGTGTGCCTCCCAAGGAACCGTCCTCCCTCCCAGCTGATTCTAAGCTGTTCTTTATCCACTCTCCTAAGTAAAGAAAAAGAAGTGTCCTGTGAACAGGAACAGGCCCTGACGTAATCTCTGCGGCCATCACTTTGCTGACCAGGTCTCCCCTGTTTTCACAGACATTCAATATGTCACTAGAGCAATAAACTGCTCCTGCCTGTTTAGAAATCTTCCATACATTTTCCAGTTCCCCCACAAAAATGTGTCCTGTCTGAATGACTTCTGACCTGTGGCACTGATCTCAGTCCTCATGAAAATGTTTAAGTGCTTAGACATCTCCCATCACAAACTATCACTGGTGCGTCTACAGGGCCAGCAGGTCTGTGGACAACACTACCAACGTGGGCCTCTACATTCAACACTTCACCAACCCATTTTTAAGACTTGGAAAAACATTCCTGTGTGCTACATGAAGCTGAATGAGACTTTACTGGTACTGTAAATATTAATGCAAATTGTAATGCATTTAAATAGCTCAACAATTCTATTGTGGAGAAATAAAGAACTCACCAAATTTCACACTATTGATGAATCACTAGTGACTAACTAATTCATCAGCAATGTTGTGAATGCTTAGCAAACCGGAGCTGCTCAACTATACATAAACTCAGCGTTCTCAAGTAGAAACAGGTTTGCTGGTGAAAAAGCTTGACATTGATGTTAACTCAGCCATGCATTCTAGATGAACAATTTCTCAATTTAAAAACTGAAGTTACACGAAACTAACTAAAATACGAACTCAAATGAATGGACAAATTTGTATTGTTAACATACCCTTCTGAGCCTTCTCCATCTTCTGTCATCACGGCTACAAAGAGTTTTCCATCACTGCAGACATGCTCCTGTGCCATGAGTGGTTTTTTGAAATACATTTTTTCATGTAATTCTTCAGTGGGAAGTAGTCCCATACTTCGGACATTTTCGGTCATTTTTGACTTCCCTTCAGGGTATCCTCCACCATCTCAGCCTCCACTGTCTTTCAAAAACATTTTTTTTTGGTTTGTCTAGTGTAGACCCAACTAATCAATGGTTGTTACCAACTATTTGAAATATAAACGTTATCATATATTTATGGAATACTTGTTGCAGCCTTATTGTGGACTTGGAGTTCAGCAGCATCATACCAGAACCTGTACAACACAGACCCTCTTGACCATTACTGAAACTGTCCATCTGTGTATTGCTGGCACTGGCTCCGAATCCCTCAGCAATGGAGCACTGCAAGGATGCATGCTCTCACCCCTCTGAACCAATGACTCTACCTCCACAAATGCATATATCAAGCAACTCAAATTTGCTGATAACACCACTGTTGTGGGTCTCACCACGGTCGGGGATAAATCCATGTACTACGGAGAAGTCAACTGGCTGGCGATTTAGTACAGTCAAAATAACTTGCTACTTAAGACAAATAAGTCAGTAGAAGAGCCCCCCCCCACAACCGTCAGATTGATGGGTCAGTTCAGCAAAATCATTTAAGTTCCTAAGCATGCATCACTTCTCAAACATGGGAGGAAGATATTAGTGATCAACAAGAAGGGAAAACAGCGGATGTACAAATAAAACTGAAATAGACCCAATATATTTTTATACATCAATCATAGTCCCATCCTCCTCCATTGCCATCTGGTTTGGGTCTCAGACTGCCAGTTGTAAAGGTGCACTACACCGCTGTGACGTCAGGAACTGGTCATCTGCCCTGGAGAGACTAACAGGACTAACCGCATCAATACACCTCAACATTATAAATGTATACTGCCTTGTTCTCCACCGCTAGCAACAACTTAACACAGAGTAACAATATAAATGTATACTGCCCTGTTCTCCACCGCTAGCAACAACTTAACACAGAGTAACAATATAAATGTATACTGCCCCGTTCTCCACCGCTAGCAACAACTTAACACAGAGTAACAATATAAATGTATACTGCCTCGTTCTCCACCGCTAGCAACAACTTAACACAGAGTAACAATATAAATGTATACTGCCCCGTTCTCCACCGCTAGCAACAGCTTAACACCGAGTATCAATATAAATGTATACTGCCCCGTTCTCCACCGCTAGCAACAGCTTAACACCGAGTATCAATATAAATGTATACTGCCCCGTTCTCCACCGCTAGCAACAGCTTAACACCGAGTATCAATATAAATGTATCCTGCCCTGTTCTCCACCGCTAGCAACAGCTTAACACCGAGTAACAATATAAATGTATACTGCCCTGTTCTCCACCGCTAGCAACAACTTAACACCGAGTAACAATATAAATGTATACTGCCCTGTTCTCCACCGCTAGCAACAACTTAACACCAAGTAACATTCTGAGTATGTGTATATCTACTCTGAATGAAGTCGGTTAACATGTTTCAGATTTTGCTCAGTGAAGGGCTGTTTGTATCTGATCTCCAACGATACTTTTCAAGGTCTTGGAGATCATTCACATTGCACTGGGTGATCGTGAACAAGGGGACTCACTCAGCTTCAGGATCAGTTGAATTAAGATCTGGTCCAGGAAAGCCCTTTCTACCAGCCCTTGTTGTGGACTCTATCTCATCTCATCTATATATTGCTGTGTATTCCTGAGTCCCACCTTGAAAGCACATTACCAACAGACAGCAGTAGCAGCGCTGACATCAACATATGCATTAGCCTCAATGTTATAATCATTGATGCACACTTCCTTGGCTTGCCAAACTGGCAGATAGTGGCCAGTATCTTTTTCGAATACGTGAGTGCACGCTAATGAAGGCGTTTTATGAAATATTGATCAAGCCTCAGTTGTAGCACCCGCATCAGTTGGAAGAGAGGTGCGGGCAGGCGGCGGAGATGCAGAAAGCCAAGGTTAATGCAGGAAGAGATGCTTTGGAGCTCGATAAATCCTGTCAAATGCACAGGCAGGGGATTTTAAGTGCCAAAGAAGCACAATTTCACCATGACCAGAGTGCAGAGGTCAACGGGCCCCGCACTGATAACCCCTTGTTCTTTTCCCTGCCTGGCCGTCCGCTGTCATGTGTTGCCAGCCCACTCTCATGGGTAATCAGACTAGAGAAATAGGAGGCCAGAGTCAGTGTTTCCTAAATGAACTGCTGTCCATTAATTGGATTGTGTTGGGTTGATCTGTGACACCTCGTGGGTCTTCTGTCTGTGCGTGTCTGTGGGGAGGGCACCATTGCACTTACATTGTCCCTATCTGGTGTAGCCTCATTCACCAGCTCTGTCTTATGTCTTTCTCTTCACTCTCCCAGTAATGTTTGGGTATTTGTTGGCCAGGCTTCACACGGCCAACCAGACCTCTGGGTTGTTAAATCCTTCCTCTGCTTTTTCCTTTTGATTATCTGTTGTTATGCTCTTATTACTTGCTTTGTTCCTCCTGAATAGCTCATTTGTCATCACTGTACTGCTAGAGGTCACACTTAGAATGTACAATGCAAACTAGGGCTTTTTCAATTTAAATGAATCTTCTGTTTTGTATGGAGAGGAATATCACTGGTCATTTGTGTTATTAAAGGATCCTGATCGCATTGTATCTGGTACAACAGGCCTTGGTATATATCCTTGTCTAGTTCACATGTAGACATCACAATTGGATTAAATAATCATCTGGTCTTTTTCCAGTTGCTCCTGAAGTGAAGGTGGTGGGATATAACCAGAACTGGTTTGTTGGCCAGGAGAATGTGAAGATGGACTGTGGAGCCACTGCTAACCCACCTGCCCACCACTTCTCCTGGAGCCGGTCAGTGTCCTCAACCTAACACCTTAACCCCCCATTACTCCCCACTGGCCGCCTCACACGTTGCCCCATTCCTGAAAGGGGCAGTGCAGTTGCCCTCGGCCCAATGGACTGTAATCAGCAGTAGTGGCTGCAGAGGAGGTCTAGTAACAGAATGCTGTTTGGGAGGAAACACACGCTACTGTGACCATGGCTGTCTAGGCGTAGGTTGAGTTATAGTGGTTTATCAGTGTTTATTTCTGATGTCATTTCCAGGTTGGATGGGCCGATGCCTGACGGTGTGGATATAGTGAACAGCACTTTTAGATTCACTCGTCCTCTGGAGAGAAATGACTCCGGACTGTATAGGTGTGAGGTGTCCAATGACATCGGACCTCGCAGTCAGGACGTTCACGTCTGGATACAAGGTGAGAGACTGCTTCCTTTCTTGAACTCCATCCATGTCTATATTACCACATTCAAGACACCATTGGAGAAAATAACAATAAGCACATATACAATATCACAACCAAAGTTTCAAATGTTGTGGGTTTGGCAACATATGTGATAAGGTGTTTCACACTGTTAGTGGGAGAACAGTGGGAACTACGCAGCGATATGCCTGATTGTTCATGGAATCGCAATGTGCCCTTCTTGTTTATCTTGTTTGTTGTTCAAGGTCATTTGGCAAGACTGGACACAATGAATAGCACAAATACAGGAACACATTACATATGTTTCCTCCCCATAGAGGCTGTGTACTCTGCCTTATGAGCTGCCTGTTCAGTTCACTCATCAAAAGATGACTAATGATATTTACTTTAATTTATTACACATGTGTTTTGAATTATTTACTGACTTGCTTAAAAGACAGAGGATTTCCCACCAAATCTCGAAACATTGTTTTTTCCAAATGTGGCCTCATTTTGGCTACACTTCTGGGCAGTTCTGTTGCAAACAAACGCTGCTTGGAGAACACACAGCCTGCAGCTTGTCTCCCCATCCCCCCTCCTCTCTTCACATGTTTGGCTACTCTGTTATTCTTTAGCCAAAGAGCATGAGAACGGTGCTCTTGTATTTTCATTTCCCCTTCTCTTTTAAACCACATCCAAACATAATGGCTGCTACTCTTGGAGACACACTCCCCTGGCTCACAGTGGCTCCGGTTTCTTACCAAGCGAGAGAAGGAGAGCGGACTGGAGAAGGCTCGAGCTAAAGCGGGCTGTCACTCCATCTGTGTAGGTAGGGTCTGGACTGGATTCCCACTCAGACACCAAGGCTGTGTCCCAAATGGCACCCATTCCTGCTATGTGTGGTACTTTTCACCCAAGTGCTATGACGTTTGAAACACAGGTTAAAGTTTGGTTGACATCCTGTCCAGGAAAGATATGCTCTGAGCAATTATCTGGTCTCTCCAAGTCAGCAACACACTGGAGTCCAGCATATGCGCCGTCTCTTAGAGACCATGTGGAGATGGATGCATTCAGTTCTAATGGTGGTATTACAGCTAAAGGAGGAGGTGTTATATATCAGCTGACCTTGAGTTCCCCCCCATTCCCTGCCTTTTACATTATCACTGGTGCCTCAGGCAATGCTTAATAATTGTAGGTTTGCTGGATTCTCACTCCAGTAAATTGCAGCCAGGATGTCATTAGCCCGAGCTATGCTTCCTGTGATCATTATTGCATTTGATCATTTCTAGGTTTATCTCCAATGTTAAATGTAGATGCAAAGCTGGACTGGTGCTATGAAGCAGCTTTTAGTGCTGTGTAGTCAGGCTTTTGATGTGTCTCTTTACAGACAGCTTTTTGCCATGAAGATTGGTCAGTAGTCAGACAAAGTAATCCTGACCTTGGGGCACTGTGGCCTAGTATCGTCCAGAACTGTAACACAGCCCTGGGCCACGGGTACCACTGCAGCATGGCTTTCCCCTTTGTCATAATGCCCTGAATCTATCTTTAAGTGGGCACTACCTTAAAACCCCTAGCTTCACCAACGCTGACTTCTTCATTACCACTCGTAATGAAGAACCTACTCATTCTGATTTATCAGACTGCAGCATACTATATCTGTGCAATTGGCAGAGTGGCATGTTCTATTGCATTTTGGACCAATGTTTTTCAGCCAACGTTTTTATTTTTACTGTCTATTGGGTTTTGTTATGTAGAATACTGTGAACGTTGCAGAGAACAGATTCAGCTTCAGCAAAATTCTGGGAGGATCCCAAGCTACAGAAAGTCATATCTGGAACCATTTAGTTGGAATTTCAAGAACTTAGAATTTCCCAGACTAAAATATTTTTGTGAACTATGTTTAACATACCATTAATCAAGTGATAATGCAGGATACAGAAAACATTTGGTCATTGTGATTGTTGTATATTCTGTGATTATACTATGTACATTGTCTCACTCTGTCAGATCCTCCTCCCACCATGGCCCCAGTCCCCACCACATCTATTAGCCGTTTCTTGGACACCAGTGGTACAAGCACATCTCTTAACAGAAGACGAGCTGGTGGCCCCTTGACCTCCCCCACGCTGGCCTCCCTGCCAGACAGCAGTCTGGGTACCATAGTGGGAGGGGCCGTGGGTGGTGTGCTCTTCCTGGTGTTGCTGTTGATCCTGGGTGGAGCCTGCTTCATGCGCCAGCGTAGGACCTTCAGGGGGGACTACTACACCAAGCAGTACCTGGGCCCCTCAGACATGCAGAAGGAGTCCCAGCTGGATGTGCTCCAGCCCCACGAGCTGCAAGAGGTCTACGGGGATGGGCAGAACTCTACTGGCAAGGGCAGCCAGGAGCTGAAATCCAAGCCGGGACTGGGACGAGACATCATTTACCCCAACGACTACCCCAATGACTTCAAGGACAGGGGGGACTGGGATGACGGCTGCAGGGGCCTCCGGGACGGCAGCTACTATTCTGTGGAGAACCACAACAACATCCATCACCCCAGCGGGCCACCTGTTCACACCCCCCCCGTGACCAACGGCTCCCCCTACCTGCCGGAGGATGGCTTTGATAACAGCACAGACAGCGAATACGTGTCCCATATGGATGGGTCTGTGATCTCACGTAGGGAGTGGTATGTCTGAGGTACATACATGGGATCAGGGAAAGACCTTTCCACTCAAAGTGACAGAGTCAGAGAGACAGTTATCTTTGAGGATGGACAGTATTATAGAGACATTATCAATTCAATTAACTGACTCTTCCTGGTGAGTTTAAATTCACAGCTCTGCTTTGCTGGTGGTTATTTTTTTGCTTAGATTTTAACTACTGACCCCAAGGACCTGAATACATATGACTGCCTTATGGAGGGTTAAAACTCAGTGGAACTGTAACAGATGATTGCAGGCTACAAATGACAGAAATCTGCGGAACATTCTAGGGCCATTAAGCAAGGTTTTTTTTCATACTGTGCTGTTTCAACTGAAATGTTTGCTTTATATTGCCTTTCTGCTTTTGTTTGTAAACCCCTGTTTTACTCAGCTTACAAGTTTGTCAATTCAGCCCTGATTATTGAAATACAATATGTGTGTCTTTTATGATGCACTGTATTTAAAAGGCATTTAAAAATGGCCACTTTAGTGCTTGCATATAATCCTATTAATTTGTCATAATGGTTATGTTCTGATTGCTGCTTGATGTTGAAAGCACCTACGAATTGGTTGTATTTATGTTTTCAAACTTATAGAGATGTGAAAGGGAAAATGATTCATTATTATGACGGGGAGAACTATGCCAGTTTATGGTTAATAGATCATTGATGATGACAACATATTTTTTAAATCATTTTTAAATGTGATTTAGAGTACACTCCAATCTAGATCAATTTTCTTGAGATATTAGGGCTAATTGTCTTATTCAAGGACAGAACCATATTTCTCTTCTTGCCTGCTTTGGGATTTGATGTATCAACCAACAAACACTAAGCATGTCAATCCCATGATGATATTATAGTATGACACTGTCAGTAATATATGTTATGTTCATTAGGTAAATAGGCCAAACATATCTAATGGTTCGGTTTGTTTGGGACTAATTACGATTATGTATTGCACATGTTCTTTAGCATTAGAGGACCTGTGTTTTCTCCAAGGCCCCCTCTTCCATATATTGTGCCCTACCAGGTCAAAGTAGCGGGACTAGGGTGCAGTATGGGACAAATGTACGGTCTTGGCATTCAGTGTTGTCTTTTCCATTCTTCTCTCACTCAGACTCCGTGACCATGATTCCTATGTATATTTTTACTAACTAACAGATGCGATATGTTACATGAAATGTTTGTCTTTGCTGCCAGTAACCTTGTGGTGTTATGTGATGTTCACAACCAGTAACCATGACATGATGTTATATCGCAGAAATTGTTGAAATTATTAGTGATCTCTGATCCAATAGCTTGTTATTGACCTTTGACATCCTGCTCTGCCTGCGGCTTGGTTCTACCGATGCAACTAAAGGAAGGATTTAAGTGATTTTTCTTAAACCAGGCCATTAAAGGAAAACGATCCGCTCCCAGTCAGTTGGTCACGTCGAGAAGTGTACATGTATGTAGCCTACAACTGATACCCAACATACCCTATGAACGTGGAGCAGCCGTGTCTACCTGCTCATCCACGGTTTGGGTTTTAGTCTGCTTGTTTCAAGGCTTCCAGTGGGTGCCTGACTGAATCCACAATACGTCTCATCTGAACTACTGCTCTCACATCCACCCAGGGCCTGTAGGCTGGATACAATGCAGGGATACATTCTCATGTCCTTTAGGTATGTGTGAGGTGGCCATGGTCTGAAACATTTTCCAAATACAGGCTGGTCTTTGACATGTATTTTCATGGGGAGTGGAAGAGAGTGATTGAATGTTTACTCAAGTAATTTCTTTACACTTTGGTGTGTTTTTTTCATTTCCCAGTTGACCATCTTAAAAGAGACTAAGTTATTGTTGTGCCTTCTGCCTTCCTTTTGAATTCTTTCACGTTTATTAATTTGCTTTTGTATATACACATGTATGTGTGTGTGTGTGTGTGTTTGTGTGTGTATATACAGCGCCAGAATTAAGAGACCAGTGCACCTTTTTCTTTTCTTGCCAAAAAAGATGAAAAGGAAGGGTTGAGTGAGAAACAGAGGTTAAAATTAGGAGACCACAGCAAATTGAACGCTTCTGTTGCTCACATAAAACATTCCTTTTCCAATTTTTCGGAAAGGAAACAAAATAAATGCAGTGGTCTCTTAATTTTTTCCGGACCTGTATATATATAATGTATATGTGTATAGTTTGTATGTCATAATATCAGACTGATTGTGGGCAATAATTTGGGTGATGTTTTAAGTCCTGATGAAAACAGAAAATGTCTCATATTGTAAGAATGAATCTTTCCTGACAGGTTTCATCAGTGAGATGATCTTATCCTTTCCATATCTTACTGTTTAATATTTATGATTTTGTTGCTTGTTTTTAAACCAGCGCAGTTGACTTAAGGTGAATTGTTATGCCTTATACACAATGACTCTTGTAGCAGCTGTTACAAAGTATCCTGATTCGTTTTATTTAGAAACACTTCACTGGAAAACATTGGTAATCCTTTTTTACTAAGCAGGCCATAATCATAGTAAATATGATTCTTTTCCCTTCTCAATATGTTGATTTATTGCTATTGTTTAGGAGAAAAATATTTTGTATTTTTTTGTCTCAAGCATTTTTTATTATTTTAAGATCATTTAAAATAAAGAGCAATAGTCTATTGTTACTTGGGAGTTTTACTCTTCATTTGACATTAGTCTTCGAGCGCTTGTGAACAATTATTTTCTTGCCATTCATTGCACTGTTCATTGGTTTGTCATAAATTACATTGGAAGAAAGGGATATCAAATGTTCTTTGTAATTAAGGTGCATCTTCACTGAACAACCTAAACTGTTTTGTCCCTTAGGTTTAAAATCATACCCTGGATTTGACCCACTCTTTGTGGTTTTCTAATATAGAGTTAAAATATGCTAAATTACAACAACTCTTACTGACCTTATTATCGCAACTGAGAGTCTAATAGCCCTTGCACCGTTTCAACATGTTGTGTTTTAATTTAATCTTAAAAAGGATTTCCCCCACTGATCTAAACAACACAATCCACTTCTCCAAAGTGAAGTAAAATAGAAAATGTTTGAAATTACTAACAAATACAAATACAAGGATGTTTGTTTTTATACCCACACATACTGTAAGCATAACAAATAGCATGATGTGAACACCTTACTTGAAAAATGTTATCAACACATTAGAATGCTGTCTTAAAGCTTTCACTATTGTACAAAGCAAAAAGTGCATCCATTACATATATAACTCTGGAAATAATTTAGACCATTGCACCTTTTTCTTTCCAAAAAATTTGAATAGGAATGTGTTGGGTGTGGGACAGAAGTGTTCAATTTGCAGTGGTCTTTTAACGCTTCTGTTCCTCACTCAAAACCTTCCTTTTGTCTTTTTTGGAAAGGAAAGAAAAAGGTGCAGTGGCTGTATATTTGGGGCTATGTATTTTTCACTTAAAATTCTTGATTAGGTTGTGTAGAGCTGCGGAGAAGGAATGTAATATGATCCTTTTAAGATTCCATATTAAGATGTAACCTGTGAACACTGGAGATGTGCAAACTTTCACAAGTGTCAGTTACCTTGATAACATCTTCAACCTCAAATCATGTCACAAGGATAATAAATATATATGGCTGTAAAAAATGTAAACTGGTGTTTTCTTGGCAACTGCTTTCATCTAGTTGCATTGAAGAAGGCGTAACTGTTTCCCAGTTGACACGCTTTGGTCGTTTTATTGCACTGCCTTTGATCAGGTCGTTCTAGATCTGCACTTTCATGCTGAGGAGGATGGCGGTCTTGATGTGCCTTGGTCGAAAGTTGAGCAGAAAATCGGAAAAGGCGCCATTTGCAGCCACACTAACGGACCAAAGGTCTTCCCTTTCAGACGTCAACCCATTTGTCTGTGTCCAAATCAACCGCCTCCAGTGTCCACACCTGTAGGGATGAGCCACTGAACCTTAACCTCATGAGTGATCCACTCGGCACCTTTTCCATCACAGCCGGCAGAATGTATCCGCTGCTTTTGTAATGGTCAAATTGATCCCACCTGTACGGGATAGGGGATTGGGTTTGGTTGCTGACCACCCACTGTCCTAGCAGGCCCTCTGGTATCTATTGACATAAACCTGTCCCCAAGCTCATTACGAACTCACCAATGTGGTGTTGAGCGATTGCCGCGAGACCGGTTCCATCCTTTTGTTGGCGTGGTGCAGGTGACTGTAGGTCAGACCTACTTTTGACCATGTGCAGATCACTTTCAGCAGTGCTGTAGGTAGATAAGCTACAGTGCATCTCCTTTTGGCAGAATTTGCTCGTTAACGACCAAATGACGCAAGATTTAACAGGACCTGTTTTTCAACGGTTATACAATCTAAGACCTGTAGCCAGATACAAAAAGAAGTTTGAATGCATTAATTTTCTCTGCACTATGGAATGAATGGTGTTATGTGCTCACATCCTAGTTTAGATTTGAATTAATGTGTACCTTTTCAATAAATGTGTTGCATGATGGTGCAGGACGCTGACAATAGGACATCCGTTACTTAATCATCCCGAACAGGCCAACTCGACATTGCAGTTGTTTTGCCTCCGTTGTTTTCCCTGTGAGCGTTGATATCTATTCCTCTGCTAGAGGCGGCTTGAGGAGTATCATTGCCTGTTATTCAACACAGCCAGTGACACTCCCCTCCACCCCAGATTAAGAGGGGAGAAACCAGATCCCTAATCTTCTCTGGCATGTCAGCCTAAAATCTCCCCTTTCTTAGTTCTAGTGTGTGTTCCAAATGGCACCTTATTCCTCTCTGGTGAAAGGTAATGCACTTCTTAGGTGAGAAGGTGCCATTTGGGGCACATTCATACTCTGCTTTCATCTCTTGATTGGTCACTGCAGTGCTCCGGCTGTCCCGAACACACCCACTCCATTACCGTCATGTTGCCTGACTAGGATAACCCCTGCCTAATCCATCACCGTTACTATCTGCATGTTTGTGCAGGCTGCAGGAGTAAATAACTCTGTGTTGGTGGGCTTCAGACCCTCTGCCTGGCTCTCTCATCTCTGCAGCTGTCTGCTAGGTTTTGGCTTGTTTTTTCACACTTAATGAATCTGTCAGCAAATGTGTTTGGCTTTTGTTATCTTGTAAAACAGCAGCTACATTCTTTGTAGACCCACCCAGTGTTTATGTCTTGCCATGCTGCGGTATCTTATATGCCATTGCAACTGTGCTAGTAGAAATGAGTGTTTCTATTGCTTTGTCACTTTGTCATGCTGCAGTATATCTTGAAATGTACAAGTATCCTTTTAATATATGCATATCAAATGCTAGGTGTCCAAGTCTTATTTTGGACTGGATTTGAATCATTTAGAAACTAGTTTACATGCACACATAGAAATGAAAACGTACTGGAAGATAATGAATAAAACCAGAGCTGCAGAGAGAACATCAAAAGCCACTGCTGACATTGCTGAACAGACATATTGTTTGAGCTCATGGATTTGGAAATAACTAAATGCTGCAGAGGGTGGGAGAGTGCAGAGCAGTTACAACAGAAACCTGGTCACATGACCACCGCCGTTCAGGACGTCTCTCCTTGGTGTGAGGTAACAAAGGACAGGGAAAACCTAGAGTAGAGGAACAATGGCAGAGCAGAGAGTGAAACCACGCTCCGCTGTTTGACTGTGGTCTTGATCTGATCCTACAGCCCGGTTTGGAAAGAGGAGCCTCTCAGTTCCAGATTAACACATGGGTCAGTGCTGCACCTCTGACCGTGGGAGAGAGATGGGGCGACATATGAGGGGGAGAGGGGCGTCGCAAGGTTCCCTTACATCAGCAGGAGGGCTGCCGTCTCCACAGCCAAGCAGCTCTGGTCACCCCTTAAAGCCTGACAGGCCGTAGACAGGTTTACTTCTGAGGTCTTTGTTTTACACCATTTTCCTCATTAAAACATCCCTTCTTTTTTACATCCTGGAAACATATAGTTTAAATCTGTTATTTCACGGTCACTTACTGAAATCAAAGTAATAAAAAAAAAATTACATGCATGTACATAATGTGTTCACTGGATCACTGGACAGTTACCTGGGAAGTGAACAGGGTAATATATGAAAAGAAAGAAACAGTCTGCCTTTTGAAGGAAATAATTGATAGGAACTGTTAATAATGGGGTCTGAATAAAGGGGTCCATTTGGTCCATTTGGAGAAAGGACAGCACAGCTAGAAACCTCTTTGCATTGAGCGTCTCCTCTGAGACTGGGCGTATAGACAAACATAAAGGCTTCTTTCATTAATGAGCTACATTGTCCCTGTAGATCAATTCAGCGGTTTAGATGGTGGCCGCAGATTGTATGCTAACCCAATCCATCTCCAGCCTGCTTTCTCCTTTAGATGAAAAGATGTCCGTAGTCGCTATGCTTGCCTCTGAGTTGGACCCAGCCCTGCGGAACCGGAACCATGATGATGACACCCCGGGTGGGGAAGCATCACCTTTGTATACCACGCTGATTGGTAACACCTGTGGTCATACGTCGATTACTGAGTAGGCCACGTTTGACTCCAGCTAACAACAGCTATGCTGACAGCATTACTCTGCAGGCTGGATATTCAGCAGCAGCAGTGATTCTGCCATCGAGCAGACAGATAGTTCAGAAGCATTTTAACCAGGACAGAGAGACTGGAAACATGATTCTCCCCTCAGGCCACCAGACTGTTAAACTGACTGTTAAATCGTTGCACCCTGATCTGCACCGTTGAGCATTTTGCACACTCACGCAAAACACTCCAGTTTATTCACACGCATGCCATCACGCACACATTTAATCAAACTCCCTCTCACACTCTTTAACACACACCCACACACATTTAGCGAAACATACAAACATTCAGCCCATGCTACTCTCCTATAATATTTTGGAATGGAGAAAAAAAAACTGATCACATTACTATTTTTAAACATTGGACTGATTCTTACATGCAGATTTGCATTTGTTTATTTGATTTGTAATACATATAAATAAATATACACCGATAAGCCATAACATTATGACCACCTGCCTAATATTGTGTAGGTCTGTCTTTTTTCCCAAAAAGCCCTGACTCGTTGAGGCATGGACTCTACTAGACCTCTGAAGGAGAGCTGTGGTATCTGGCACCAAGATGTTAGCAGCAGCTCCTTAAAGTCCTGTAAATTGCGAGGTGGGGCCACAATGGATCGGACTTGTTTGTAAAGCACATCCCACAGATGCTTGATTGGACTTAGATGTGGGGAATTTGGAGGCCAAGACAACACCTTGAACTTGTTGTTGTGTTCTTCAAACCATTTTTTGTTTTGTGGCCAGGTGAATTATCCTGCTAAACGAGGCCAAGGTAATCTGGGAATATTGTTGTCATGAAAGGGTGCACATGGTCTGCAACATTGCTCAGGTAGGTGATATGTGTCAAAGTAACATCCACACGAAAGGGCCGGACCCAAGGTTCCCCAGCAGAACATTGCCCAAAGCATCACACCTTTTCCACCGGCTTGCCTCCTTTCCATAGTGCATCCTGGTGCCATGTCTTTTCCAGGTAAGCAACGCACCCGCCCCAGGCCATCCACATCAGACCAGGCCACCTTCTTCCATTGCTCTGTGGTCATGTTCTGATGCTCACGTGCACATTCTAGGCACTTTCAGCAGTGGATAGGGGCCAGCATGGGCTTCCTGACTGGTCTGCGGCTACACAGCCCCATACCCAACAAACTGCGATGCACTGTGTGTTCTGACCCCTTTCTATCAGTACCAGCATTAACTTTCCAGCAATTTGAGCTACAATAACTCGTCTGTTTGATCGGACCACATGGGCCAGCCTTTGCTTGTTTTCGTATCACAAAGAAAACATTCTTGATATGTAGAGCAAATGAAAAGTTTCTGGAGGAATGCTTGACGCCATCAATCAAGCATAGTGGAGGCAATGTGATGGTCTGGGGGTGCTAGGGTGGTGGTGATGTGGGACATTTGTACAGGGTAAAAGTGCCATGCCATATCCTATGGATGGCGCTTGATCTCAGTGTCTGCCTGTTTGAATGGATAGGAACAGTTTCTGAATAAAGGGGTGCACAGCACTGCTAGAAACCTCTTTGCATTGAGTGCCTATCAAGACAATCCAACTTGTGGGAGGTGCTTTAGGAAACATGGGGTGATATCTCTTAACCTCAACTAATGGGCAACAATAGTAGCAAAGATCTGCAAGGCTATAACTGCTGCAAATGGAGGATTATTTGAACGAAACAATTATAATTTCAATTTAAAATAATTTAGTAAATGTCCTATTCATTTAGCTTTATTGCCTATTCAAATTCATTTCATGTATGTTTTCATGGAAACAAAGATATTTTCTAGGCTGCCCCAAACTTTTGAACAGGGGTGTCACTTGGAAACCTGATACCTTCCCACTAAGTAACAGACTAGAAAAGACAAGGCGGAAAGATGTAGGAGCTTACAGTATCTTTCAGTGTACATAGGATTATCTAGTAAAGGCATCAGATGTGTTTTCTTAAAAACCTCAGATAACAGCATAGGGGGTGTCCAGATTATATGCGATGCGATTACTGCTTTTTAAGGAAGCCATAAGTCTGCATAGCAGGGGTTAATGGTAGCCACAAGCAAAATCTAGTACCTGGCATCTCTCCAACCCAGGCCTGCATAGTCAGCCTGAGTGCCAGTCTATTTGTGCTACCATGCACACTAACTTTCATGCCAGTGGGGTTGGCAAGAGCACTACCAAATTTGGAACCAGGCTTTGCAATAGCTACAACGTTGTTGTTATTAAATTACAGTGGATTGCATAAGTATGAACATTCCTTTTCTGGCATTGTTTTTTTTGTGATTAATATTCTGATTTTCTGTGAACGTGAATACCATGTATACAAATTGTTACAATTGATAAGAAAGGATCATTTCAACATAGTTATTGGATTCTAACCAATTGTTTAGATTAACCTAAATTAGTTCAGAAGTTAGATTTTCTTAATACCAAACGAGTAATACATTTCATGGATTCACTCTTTGTGAAATAATTGGTATTTATTTTACGGATAACTAGCCCTTCCTCTGATCCCTATGCGCACAAGATCCATAAGATCCCTCAGTGAAGTTTTGAATTTCAATCACATATGAATTTCAGGGAGCTTTCAAAATGCCTCTTAAGGAAGAGCAGTAAGTGGTACATTGATAACATAGATTAGACATTTTGTATATTACAGCATGGTAAAGTTAATCATGTGTTTAAAATATAGTTGTCTTCTGAACTGAGCAGCAGAACAGTATGGAAACAGTAGGAAGGCCATTGGTACTTTGTATTAATTTAGCAATAATGACATAAACAACAGAGTGAACAGAATAACAAAAATTTACATAATACAAATAATAAAAAATACAAACTACATCAAGGCAATTAAGTAAAACTGCTAATAATAATATAGTAAGAACAACCTTTTTGGCCTGAACGCAATGCTTTGAGACAAATCCAAAAAACACATTACTGAGTAACTGCTTCCTTATTTATAAGCATGGTGGTGGATGCATCATGGTGAAGGTATGTTTGACATTGGCAAAAACTAGGGAGTTTTCCATATAGAAAGAAATGGGATCCACATGAGCACAGGCAAAATCCTAGGAGAGAATTTGTTTCATTATGCTTTTCACAAGCCACTGGGATTGGAATGCACCTTTAAGTAATAGAATGAACAAAGACACAAAGCTAACGACTTGTCTCCTCATCTTAACCTTACTAAATGAGACCAGAATAGTATTAACTAGTCCAAGGTGGTTTAGGCTGGGGGAGATATTTCTGCTTGTGACTAAAGCTAGTATGAGGAGATTACAAGTCAAAGCAAATTCATTGACTGAATGGCAAGATATTTTAAGTGGAGAATAGGTCAGGCACAATTTGGAGAAAAAGAATATGTGAATATTTTAAATATTATCTTGAAAAACTAACTGCAGGTTAGTGATCTAGTGATTATTCCTGCTTGTTTTATGCTAATATTAGTGGTCTCTTTAACAATTGTTGTCTGAACATGATCCTGAACACTTTGACAGAGCCTGAATAGTTACGGTTTTAACAGATTTTAATACTGCTCAATATAGTAGGTGTTTAACGCTTTTATAGACTTACCTAAGAAGACTGACATGCATTCACTCCCAAAGGAGTTTCTAACATTTATGGACTTGAGGTGAATTGTTTTATTTTTCATTGAAATGCTAAATATATTGTCATACATATTTCTTTTAACAGGTTAGTGTTAATCAAATAATAACAATTAAATACATTTCAATCAAATTTGTTTGAACATTCAAGGGGGTTACAAGAACATTCAAGGGGGTTCAAGGGGGTTACAATGCTACAGAGAAGGCTAGTAGGGGCAAAGAGTTGCTTCATAGGGAGGTTTAAGCCCCTTATGGATCAGCCTCTAATTGGGCTCATGGCATGAAGTAACTGTGTTCATGGGTGGGCAGCCATTGCACTGGAACATGACAGCAAGACCCCCACATCCCCTTTTCATTGTTCCCCGGGGCTGGAGCACATAATCCTCATTGGATTTAAATTCAGCAGGCCCAAACAATGCAATGGCTCCTGGGAAATAGCCAGCGAGTAGCCTACAAAACAACAACAACATAGAACAAGCGCGCACATGTCCAACTGGCTGAACTCTGGTAGTAGTAATGGCCTGTTCTACTTCTGAACTTAGTTCTACCATCTAATATTACTGTCCCATCATGATCAAGTCAAATGTTTGACCAGTGTGGAACAACATAACATACTAAGATAGACAGTCAGAAATAGAGTCTACAAAATAGCAGAAACCCTTTCTATATGTAGTGCATGACTTCCTTCCAGGGCTCATCTCATCTCAGAGAAGTGGAATACATAGAATGAGGGTGTCACTTGGGACACATGTTTTCAAGGATATTTTGAGAACCTCTCTGGAGTTAAAGTGTTTTCCCCTTAGATCTGTTGCTGTTAGCCTTAGCATTAGAGCCGTGTTTACTTCACCTGTCCTTTGGCTGTCCATCACTCAAAGACAAGCCTCCTCTTGACACAAACAGCTGAGATGCCACAGGAGTAGAAGCCACACACTCCATGTCTATTCCCTCCTCTCAAATATAGTGTTCTACTGCGCTGCTGTCTTTTCGCTTGCCGGCTGACAGTATTTCCTCCTCCTTACTTGTCTTTGTCGGCAGCTGCGCCTTTGTGCATGTGACGCCACACATCATGTGACTCCTGCTATGATGATGCGGCTCGTGGCCAAGAGAACTTGAGGTTTTGTTTGAGCACCACTCAGGATTGTTGTCTCAGATATCAGTTCAAAGCCTTTTTGCACTAACTGTGCTCTATGCCTGCTTTCACTACTCAATGACTGCTTAGTAGTTGCTTTGTGGAAGCCATAGAGTCTGGGATAGAGCCATTGATATGTTAATGGGGCCACATGTAATGTTTTTAATGTACTGCAAGTATAGACACTAGCATAAATAACAGGAATGCATCTGCAGTTAATGTTTTAAGTTTATGTTTCAAATAAAACTTTTTTTCCTGGTCCGTCTATCAGTCCCCTTACATTTTGACCCTAGTAGTACCGTCCCTCCTACCTTAAACCATCCTGGACTAGCTGATACTATTCCAGTCTCGTTCCAGTAAGGGAAGATGTGGAGGAGACAATTTTTTTTAAATTCATTCTTGGAAACATTAGAGGCAATAATGTACACAGTTCTTCACAGTTCCACAAAGTTAAAATAGTTTTAAAATAAAAAGATGGGCACTTTTGAATCAATTAAATGCATACATTACCATACAGAAGATGACAAAAGGCAAACGTTATTCCATTGTTCCACAACAAAACTGGCGTGTGTGTTACAGTAAAGACAAAGATGAGGTGAAAACACCACTAATGTCAAAGCTAATGAATTGCATTAATATAGAAAGGGGGGGAAGTGAGAGGCCCCATTTCAAGGCCTTTAAAGGCAAGCAGCATGAAGTCCTAATTACAAGGACTTAACACAGCGTGCTGCACTCACGCTGTGCTGGTCAGGAGTTAAGGCCCACTGCCCCTGCTGCTAGGAGGCAGGAGAGGACACCCTTCTTCTGCAGGCAGTGGGATGTATCCCGAATGTAACCCTGATCCCTTAATACTGCAACACTCTGGACTAGTCTACCGCGCCCTGGACTAATATAGTGCACTGTAACGTGAAAGAGGACAATTTGGGACTCTGTCAGACGGAGTCTCTCCAATTTGAGACTTGGGGCGTGATGGGTTTTTTCCACTTTCTTCTGCCGATGGAGGGGAAAATAGAAGCAAATATATTCTATTGTCTGGAACATTAGGTATAATCAGATTAGGCAAAATTCTGACCATGGCAAGTCCGGGCCAGTTTGAGGGGAGGAATGAAGAAGAATATTCCATGGTCCAACCAGGTACTTTCATAACATTACCCTGTCAGTCTGAACCTTCATGCTCACTGAGTTTACCTGCAATAATGATGCCAATTAACTCCCTGCTGATCAATCACATGGCATTGCCTGCTGTTCACACTGAGAAAAGAACATTTACTAGAGGACCTGGACAAAATTCCCTATTCCCACTACATTTGACCAGGGTCCATAGGGTTCTTTTACTGCGTAGGTTTTAGGCACCCATTTGGGACGTATCCTTATAGTATGTAATACAGTTCCTTACACAGGGCATCAGGAGCATGTGATGTTTACGGTGTGCTTCAGGTTGAACAGTGATAACATTAGCCCTTGCTTCCTTCTTTAGATCAGCCGGTGGTTTTATTACACGGCTTCAAACGGAATTTGTGGAGTATTAATCACACTGCCCAAGAACATGTGAAAAAGGGACAAGATGTGTGTGACGTTATAATGCACTTAGAGAGATTGCTTAGGTGATAGTTTCTGTTAGTTATTGTACATAGTTTTAAGATTTTTTTTTACCAGCATTATTATTTTATGTATGTAGTTCACTGTCCATTAGGTCAATCTAAGTATGTAGTTCACTGTCCATCTCTGAGTGACTCCTGTGGTGACATCAGGACGAATGATATGTGGCGGCTCTGCATTAGGAGCTGTGACTGTGTTATTTAATTTACCCCTGACTGTGCTACCTGTAAAAGAAGGGTCATGAATTTCTCACTCCAGCAACGAGGATCAGGGGGCTGGTACTGTAGCTAGCTGGTAACCATGACAATGTACTTACATTTTTCAGCCCTGCTTGTATAATCCCAGAATGCAATAAAACCGTCTGGCCACTGTGTCTGGCTCCAGTCAAAACTTTTTAACTGACCTAAAGATATGTGCCCGTAAGATTATTAGGTGGAATATGTGGCATGAAATAGCAGTATAAGTGCCTCTTTTTTCTATTTTCGCTTGAGATGTTGGACAGGATTTAGCAATTATAGTGGAAAGTCCAACGTCTTTGTCCCAAATGGCATCTTATTCTCTACTGTGCAGAGCTGTTGACTAGAACGTCAAAAGTTATACACCATGTACAGTTCTGGGATCCATTTGGGATGCAGCCTGTGTTTTAAAGTTTCTGTGATTTTATAATACCAGAGGACACAGTAATATTGCTAGGGACTCCCAGTCAGGATTTCTGTATTTATATTGGCCAACAGAGAACAGACTCTGACATTACATGCAGACGTGTCTGTTGCTTCGTCTGAGTGCATATTTATCTGTTGAACATTTGTTGTCATTTGAATGTGTTTAAGAGAGAAGGAGAGAGAGAGAGGGAGAGAGAGGTGTGGATGTGTAAAAACAGTTAGGTCGCCACGCCAGGCTAGTCTGTTTGTTTAGAGCTGAGGGATTGGTGGAGGTGCACCTCCTCAATGTCACTCTCCTGAGGTCATTTCATCTCCACATGACTAAAAAAGGATGGAAAAGGACAAAGGGGCTTGTAGTCATAACAAATCTTTTCACTACATTGTCATCAGCTTTTTAGAACATTTTGATGTAGCAATACGTTTGTGTTCAGTGAATTATCCATTTACTTGAGCCTGTTGCAGTGATTATTGGTTCCATAGTGATAGAGGGATCATTCAGATCCTATTCAGATAGTGATCAGCTCTTTGCACAACAGGACATCTGTTGTTGTTTTTGCTTGTGCTTTCCTCAAATATAAATCCCATCTCTCATTTTATTGATGACCATATTTTTTACTTTTTGAGTTAGTTGCTGATGAATCTCTTAGACAAATCCAATCTTTTGATAAAGCAACATTTCCTGTTTCATATTTAACCCCAAAAGCCCTAATATATTTCAACTTCTAAAAGCCCAGAATGGGCTAATACACTTTTACTGATTTGATTGTAATAGACTAAAGGCTGGTAATTATGTTAGATTATGTAAATATCTTTAAATTGGTTTCCTAATGCAACACAATCAGACTAAGCTCAAATGCAATTGGACAAATTAACACATACATAAATAAAATGTTGTGTTTTTAATACTTTTCAAGAATCCTTTGCAGGCAATGACTGCTTGTAAGTCTGGAATGTATTGACCTTATTAAATGCTGGGTTTCCTCCTTTGTGATGCTTTGCCAGGCCTTTACTGCAGCTCTCTTCAGTTTTTTGGTGGGTCTTTCTGCCTTAAATTGTGTCTTCAGCAAGTGAAATGTATGGTAGATCGGGTTGAGATAACTTGATTGTCTCGGTCATTGAAGAATATTCCACGTCTTCGCCATAAAAAAAATCTTGGGTTGCTTTCACAGAATGTTTTGGGTCATTGTACATCCGTAAAGTGAAGTACCAGCCAATCAACTTTGCTGAATTCTGCTGAAACTGAACAGACATTATATCCCTATACACTTCAGAATTCATCCGGATGCTTCTGTTGTCAATAAACACTAGTGACTCAGTGCCATTGGAAGCCATGCATGTCCATGCCATCACCCTGCCTCCACCGTGTTTTACAGATGATGTGGTATGCATCAGATCATGAGCAGTTCCAAGCCTTCTACATACTTTTTTCTTCCCATCATTCTGGTTCAAATTGATTTTAGTTTCACCAAAGAATGCTGTTCCAGAACTGAACTGGCTTTTTTAGATGTTGTTGGCAAAGTCTAATCTGGCCTGTCTATTCCTGTGAATGGTTTGCACCTTGTGGTGAACCCTCTGTATTTGCTCTGGCGAAGTCTTCTCTAGACTTGGATAATGAGATGCCTACCTCCTGGAGAGTGTTTTTCACTTTGTTGGATGTTGTGAAGGTTTTTTCTTTACCATGGAAAGGATCCTACAATCATCCATTACTATATTCTTCTGTGGACGTCCAGGCCTTTTTGTGTTGCAGAGCTCACCTGTGCGTTCTTTCTTTTCTCAGAATGTACCAAACCCTTGATTTGGCCTAATGTTTTTGCTACCCTCTGATGGATTTTTTTTATTGCAGCTTAAGGATGACCTGTTTCACTTGCATTGAGAGCTCCTTTGACCGCATGTTGTGGGTTCACAGCAAAAACTTCCAAATGCATCAACTCCAGACCTTTCACCTGCTTATCTGATGAAGAAATAACAAAGGAGTAGCCTACAACTGATTTCTTTTTGTCCCTTGAAAAAGAGGGGGATACAAATTAGAGAACTGTAATTCCTGCATTTTAAGCCCATATTCATTATTTAACTGTTACTTTAAAATATTTTTGTAAACAGACAAAATAACAAAACATGTGTCAGTGTCCAATTATTTCCGGACCGAACTGTATGACTTGGAAGAGGCACATTTCCAATGTCCCAGGCACAGTTGAATGTAAACGAAACTGTTAAAATGTTTCAATTACTTCAATTTAGTTGCATTGACATAGCTAGCAAGCTTGGTGAAATGTAAACAGAGCAAATTAGAAATAAGTTATTGGATCATGTCCAAATATTATTGACATCTAGAATAATTTGTAATAGATTTTAATGGCAAGAGTCAGGCAAATGTCAATATTCAGCAGATGAGAAGAAACTCTCAACAGCAAATGCTATTTGTTGGTGTTTTTGTTGGTGTTATTGGTCCATTCCACACGGATACTGGAATGTACCCACCCCATTTTGTGATTATGTATTAGCAACCTCAGTCACTCTTTTCAAGTCAAATCTTTTCAAGAACTTCAGGTCTAGAGTGTATTTATATTAAAATCCACTCCTGGAGGTATCTTTGCCCACATTTTTCTATTAATTAGCAATTTGTAACATATGGAAATGTTTTAATAGGGAGATCATTTAGCAATCTGATGCATGTAGTTTTATTACATACTTAGGTATCCTTCAAAATAATGTAATCATTTTTCTGTAAGGCCTGTTGTGAAAGTAACAGACAAAAAACACTATAACCAATGTGTTAGTTGTTGTATTTCACTTCAGGAAATACAACTGTAGCTCAAATAGCTGGGGAATTTCATTTCTTTACTCCAATATTTTCAGAAACCCAAAGCATAGAATTCACTAGTTATTATTGAATAATGTTTCATGTCTTCTTTTTCTACTGCCATGCCCAAAGTATCTGAAACATTACTCTTTTTTACTCTTAACTCTTTTCCTACTCTTCAAGTGACTTAAATGATGGGGCATGTGAACATTATGGCACGAATGCGGCCACTCTTAAATCAGTGCTGCACCAATTTCCACAAGAGAAAAAGCTACCAGTTTCAGAAACATTCCGGAGACAGTTTTTCCTGCTCAGCTGCCCGCTATCAGGACTTCGTCAGGGCAGGTATATTAAGTCTCCTGTAGAGCAACTCTGGGCTGAGGTAGATAAAGAAGAAGCGGAATATGCTTGTCATGCTACACTACCCCGGGCTGTTATTTGATTTTTGACCCAGACTGTCATTTGATTTTCCCTTCTTATTTTAAGTTTGTTAATAAAATCTCCTCAAGGGCCATTGTCCATTCTCTCTGCTTCTTCCCATTACAACTTGTGTTTTTGTTTATTTTCTTCTTGCCCACATGCCATTATCGCTTCCATTGGTTTCTTGGCTGGGGAAGCAGAAGATATTTGCTGTTTGTACTGGTTATTTATAAGAAATCCTCTCTTTGCCCATAATTTTCACGATGAAGGACCTACTAACATTAAGTTGCAAAATAATAAACTTAAAGACATTCTTAGCCCCCAAACCATTTCCTCTCATGCAGAAAGGTACATTCAATATCGCATTCACTTGTTACATTTAAGCAGACTTTATTTATTTATAAGTCCTTAATGCTTTTAAATGTCTGGTGAATGTATGCAGTTTTTAATGCATAATATTTTGTATTTTCACTTGCCTGGGGACTATGGATGTAAATAAGCTGTTAGCTAAATCTAGGAATACATTTTCATGGTGAAGATGTATACTTTTGTAACACATGTCCCTGTACAAATAAACCTAATCAATAAAAAAACAAGATAGAGAGAAGTTGGAGTAATGGAGAGGTAGGAAGTGGTCTGAAATGTTGCATCTCAAACCTAGTGGTCTTTCCTTAGACAAAACTATTGATCACATATTCACAGATAGACCAAAGTACTGCGTAGACCTTGGCCTGAAAGCTAACTCAGTACAGGTACAAACAGGGTCAAGGATATTTAAGCAAATTGAATAGGAACATTTTGTATTCAATGTCAGCAAAGAAACATCTAAATGCATGGAAATAGTATGAAAGAAGTGGTGCAAATGTTGATCATGCCAGAGATGACAGTGGGGATTGTTATGATGGCTATTGCTATGAGGCTAAAGGTTAGTTGGACAGAGTGGAACTCTGCCTTTCCCGATGTGTGATTGTGGTGATTCCTATATCAACACAGTGAGTCCTCCAATTTACAGCATTGTGTGGAGTAGGAATACATTCGTTCGACCTTCAGGGCTACAGACTGAGACACCATGAAGGATTTCTGGGGATTTTATTCTGGTCATCACGGCCACTGTTTTCTATACCTAGACCTTCAGATCATCCCATGACACATAGAGCTCTGGTCAGGCTTATTAGATGGTTGAGTAGAAATCCTAATCTCAGTAATTCAAGAGAGAAATATGTGGACAATCTCTGTTTTGTGAGAACAAGCGAATGCATCCATGGGTGTATTCTCTGAAAGTGCTGTGTCATCCCTATTTCCGCCTGCAGCTCCCTCAGATCATTAGCATTATCGATCAGCCCATAACCAGACTCATATTTTGCAGTGAAGGATAAAAATATCAAAGCTCTTCCTTCATGATTTCAATTGACTCTACGCATCCCAAATCACTCCCTATTACTTTTACATATTTCCACATAATATTTCTCCACTTTTACACTGAAAAGAATGCTTCCGTAATATTAATACCTAACTTAAACATAAAACATACATTACATATAAATATATTTTAAATTACATTGATAAATGAATAATAAAATGTAATCCTTTTAGCCTTGTTGGTAATGTGAAGACACATTTGTTGATGTGGTGTCATAAAAGAGAGGAGCAGATTCCATTGTTGTCTTGGATAGAGCATATTTTATTTGACAGAGCTATGATCCCATGGAAGTGTGTGTGTGTGTGTGTGTTACATTTGTAAGCACATTATGAGCTGCAATTACCATGGAAGTGCTGTAGTCTTTTTTGCCAAAGTGTCTAATTTTAACTGTCAGCCTATAGATGGCAGCCATGAGTAGAGAAAAATGTTTATGCCTCAGTGATAATGTGCCCTGGTCATAGGGCCCTGGTCACAATAAGTGGGTTGGATAGAAAATTGTGTCCATTGGGGACACAGACCTTACCAAGGGGCTGTATGTGTGTCCCTCCACACAGTCCTCCCCTGGAGAGACTAGATCAAATATGACTGAAAGTAGCCCTGCAAAGACAGAACAATTATGTATGATTCAGGCCTATAAAACATATTGATTTGTGGCTTCCCTCACTCCACCCCAAAGCCCTCACTCTGGCCAGTGCCTGGGTAATTTGTCCCCCAGGTCTAAGGTTGTGTGGGAATATTCTGTTGTGTCAGCTGAGCTGGGCGCATCCAGCAGGACAGTAGCGCTGCTGCCTGCTCGATTTGCTTGAACTCTAATTACACTGCTTTTAATTAAGAGCTTGATGTCAGGAAAAGCAACATTTTAAACTCCTCTATTGCCCTTAGCAATGGGATATCCCCAAACTACAACTGTCACATTTATCAACATCAGAAAAAGAGATGTGCACATGTTTTTTCTAGTGCTACCACAGAGGTTTCCACTCGGAGGCAAAACACCACAAGACTTCCGTGAGGCACTTGTGAGGCAGATTTGGCAGACCAGGGGGCTTGTGGTTTTACAAATAGTAATTGCCATTGTAAAACATTTATTTAATTGTTAAATCTAATCTACAGTGGATATAAAAGGTCTACTACACACCCCTGTTAAAATGCCAGGTTTTTGTGATGTAATTTTATTTTGACAAAGATAAATCTTTCAGAACTTTTTCCACCTTTTATGTGACCTGTAAGGTGAATAATTGAATTGAAAAACTAACTTTTTAACAGTATCCTAAAACTACCGGTAGTAGTTTCCTAATTTAATTGAAATAGAAAATGTGATGCATAACCAGCTAACTGCTTGGTGTTTTTGGGGAGCGGTGGATGAAACGTATTGTGATGGCATGAGCACATTCTGGATCTCTGAGTACTGAAATCACCCTAACATGGAAAGGGTCCTTAGCGAGCCCCATAAGCAATATTACCCTAAGAACAGCACTATCTGGGTCCTCCCAGAAGATTTCTGTTCCAATAATAACAAACATAACAATAGATTGTATTTGTGAAGGGTGTGGGGTGATTTAACTTTTAGTTTGTGTGATGTTAGACATTACAAAGGGTGTGTGTGTCTGTCTGTGTGTGTGTGTGTGTGTGTGTGTGTGTGTGTGTGTCTGTGTTTTAAGGTGTAATAAGACAGTTTCTACTGTATATCTGCACTAAGCCGGATTTTCAGCAAGTGTTTTCGTCAATTCTCCATCTCTGGGACATTTCGACCCTAACAAAACAAATGTAAATTTTTTTTAGAGGCCCTCGAAACTTTTACATTTGGTCGCCTTTCATTTTATATGTTCATGAACACAATGTTGAGGATATCATCAAGTTTCATGCACATCAATATTACCTAAATGGTACGTCCGACATTAATGTTTTAAAATGGGTCAATATAACCCTAACAACTTAGGGTTGTGTTAAATTGTTGCAATATTTGCCTCCCCATCTTTACTTCTGAAAGACTCATCCTCTCTGATGGTCTTTTTATATCCAATCAGGTTACTGATCTGTTGTCAATTACATGATTAGTTGTGAGATGTTCCACCATGTTAAAGTTTTGTATTACACAAAATTTCCAGTCTTTTGTTGCCCTTGTCCCAGCTTTTTAGAAACGTGTTGCTGCCATCATATTCAAAGTGGGCATATATTTTTCAAGGACCAGTAACATTCTTCCATTTCAACATTTAATAAGATGTCTCTCGACTATTTTTCCTATTTGTACTATTTTCTATTGACTATAGAGTTTAAATGATTTGCAATATAGGGTTTAAATAATTTGCCGCATTTCTACTTTTTTTACACAAACTCAACTTCTTTGGAAAAGGGGTTGTACATCGTATATCTTGTTTTCTGCCGGTCCACGAACAAAATCACACATTTTTCCATTTACTGTGCGCCTCTCAAATAGCAACCTACATTACTTTCTTTACAGTGTTTTGGATCAGACCCCATAATGTACAATATAGGGAATAAGGCCTTATCATTGGGATGAATCTCAAATATGAGATCAGCTTTTGGACAATGGGATAGTATGAGTCATTTTCCCCATGTTTTGGGACCTCAGCCTCCACAGGAAAGTTCCCCTCCGGCAGACTAAACCAGGAGTGGTGCCAGGCATGGTGGGCAGCCCTTGGATCACCCTGGCCTTGCCAGGTCCAGCCAAGCGCATGCAGTACAGCCGGTCCCCAAACCAGAACCATCTGCTGTCCATTTTCACTGCCATTACAGCCTCCAACACTTCACCCTGGGAGTGATCCCTTACCCACACATCACAATGACCCCTGACCCTGGTCAGTGTGGCCAGTTCCCAAACCCTCAACTGGCAAAGCAGCGTAGCCCGTTCCTTATGGGCTGTAAATCTTCCTGTCAGATTGAATCATGTACCACAAATGGATACTGGGAGTTGTTTTTGAAATACAGACTGTACCCTGAAGTGTATCACGAACTGGCACACGCTGGGGCTCCCAGGGCAATGCAGCCCGAGCACCAGCGTTATGAAGTGGCAGTGATACCGTGGGACCAGTTCAAACACCGTAATGTACGGGGCACTTTATCATATATAGCCTTTTCTGCTTGATCAACCACTTACTCTAATGGCAGATTAGTCAAGGCAATCTGCAGCGGTGCATTTGAGTCGGGGAGATTGGGAGAGGAATTACCCTCCGCTCAACAGCTTGTCACAATGCTTTATTAAGCATGAGTAAAATGTTCATGGGAGTTAAATGCAAATGCATGGCCATGCCTGGCTAAATAGTGACAGTTTGTTGTGCCTCCCCTTCACAAAACCTACAGTATATAAACAAAGTAATAGTAGGCCATCATTTATATCACCAGAATCACTTCCCTCCCTGTGCTGAACCCCAGGAGATGCTCTCTAAGAAGAAAAGAAGCCCTGACATATAATCAATACATTTGGCCAGGTACCTGTTTGTCAAATTCGTGATGGTCTTCAGCTTTAATTGGGTTACTGTGTTTAAGTTGTGAGGTTCAGGCTGAGGCTGTGTCCTGTAGCAGTGTGCTGCAAAAGGTTTACTGTCTCAGAATGGGCTGCACCACAGACATTTCGTCTCAGTCATTCCACATACCTCAGACTGGTTGCTGAGGCGACTATATTAATCAAGTCTGGATTCAATGTGGAATCTATCATTGTACCTCATCTGGGGCTGGGAAGCAGGGTTGGTATGGAAGGTTCAAATGAGGAACAGAGTGCAGAAGAATGAATGGAGAGAAAAAAATATTCCCCTTTGCATTGCATGAAATGGCGTGTCACATCCCTAAAAAACCTCATATCAATGAACTCTGTAATTTCCGTCACTACTGGTCTGATTGTCTGACACTTTTTTTCCAAAGCGACTGTCTGTGTGTTTGTGAAGGAACGAGGAAGAGAGAAGTTTGTAACTGTACTTATGATATACATGGATGCCAAGTATATGTCTGTGAAATTTATATTTTAAAATTCCTAAATACATTTTATCACTAGTGAGTCACAGACTGCAGCTGACAGTCAATGTTTCAGACAATACACAGCAGACCATAGGTTGTAAATAGCAATGAGAGGTTCCTAACTATTCCCACAACTAAACTACTCCTATAATGTCATGGATTCCACAGAAGGTAAATTCATTTGCTGGAAAAACGTCTTTTTGGACTTAATGCTCATGTAATAATCCAGATTAAGTCTGTGTAGAGGGAGACGAGCTAACTCCATTTAAGTATTTGCTATTAAAAGCTAATGACCCATATAATTCAATTATGCTTTTGAAACGTGCACCTCATTATGTCAAGTATGGTTTAGTATTGGGAGATAAAATCATCAGTGTTTTATTGTCTACCTGTAAATCATGACTGCACTAGAGAAAATAAATAACAGCGTCATCAGCTATGGATATGGATGTACTATTACATACAGAGTGTATTGTATATTACCACAGACAAACTTATTTACAGAAACTTCATAAAAAACAAATTACAATTTGGATTGAATGTCCGTCCTGTTCATTGGGTGTTATAGCCTGGCAGGCATTGAAATATTGAAACTTAATAAAGACGAAACAGGAAACCAAGGGAGGTTATTATTTGAGGTCTTCCTGTTTACTGCAGAAACTGCCAGTCTGGTGTATGTGGGGGAGTGTGGGTGTGTGTGTGTGTGTGTGTCTGTTCATGGGTGCAAGTGAACAAAGGTTCATGCATGTGAGATTAGGAGAAAACCATTGTGAGAGACATTACAATATAATCTAATATACAATGTCCTCTTTAAAATGAGTCCAGATGAAGTTAGGTTCTTGTATTGCAGTGGTTCACAACTGGTTTGGCTGCTGGAACTAAATTGAACCAGGTTGTCTCAGTCGCCACCAAATATTCCGATACATTTCTTTGTGAAAAGCAATTCTTAATGCCGAAGTGACAGTGAATTGAACAATTAGAGGGAGACAACATCATTGCCAAGTTTTTGTTTGTAAATATTTCCATTTCGCTCAAGATGCTGGCAAGCCCCTTCTGGTTAATTAAGAACACAAAATCTGCTATATAGAGTTGTTATTACATGTTGCTCTCTATTGACCCATTCAGTGATTCAAAATGTTCTTTTTAGAGAATTAAATATTACTGTATGTTGATGTGTCATAATAAATTCCAAACATTTTCTACCTGTTTGTGTTTGAGTACAGAGGGTGTTTGAATAAAAAAATTCACCTTACAAAGCTCCTCTCAGTTGCTACGTCTGCTTTCTGTCTCTTTGAATACCGTTGAAAATCACACGCACACACACACACACACACGTTTACGCACGATTAGATGAATCAGCATCCCTTTTCAGTCAACTCACTTCATTTACTTTATACTAGTACTGATAGTGTGTAAACTGATGTCAGTTTGACAGGAAACTGTGAGTGTACCTCTGGTCTATGGCACATTCACTGAAAGATAAAATAAACGTTCTTAGTGATGACAGGCTGGAGTGCTAGCTAAATTAGCAAAGCCTGAGATACTCATCTATCTGCATCATTATCTAACGGGCCTTTAGCACAAGCTTCCATTAGCTACATAGCGGCCAACAGATTACTGAATGTATAACATTTTGAGGAGGATTTACAGTTGGCAATTTATGTGAAGAGGGTCTTGGTTTTTGCTATATGATTCCCATTCTCTGGAAGACACTTGTTCCTGGAGTACAGCAGCACAGCGCTGAAATTCCTGTTTTGTTTTTGTAAGACATACTGTAGCCAGCTGCAGACATTAAGAATAGTTTTCATGTGCGTGTCAATCCTCCCTGTTCCCATTATTCCCTGCAGGGCATTTCCAACGACACATTATGGTTTGTAAATTGCCAAGTCTGACTAGAAGGAAAACACACATGAAGTAAATAAGTGGGAAATACTGTTGTAAAACAATGCCTTTGTCAGTGCTTTGCGGAACGGTCGGCCGCCAGTGAGAACCAGTGAGGTGAATTCAGGGTAGACAGGACATGTCTCTGAGGACACTTGCAGGGATGAGCCAGGCTGATGTAATGGGTAAAGGGACCGAGTTGACTGAGGAAATCAACAGTTACATTATGCAGTGTCACTTTCAGTTGCAACCACCGAGATTTGAAAATACTGGCTTTCTGTTGAGTTAAAACCATGCCAGCCATGACAATACTATATTGAAGAAAACACAATACCGTCAGTGAACAGAGAGAATTTAGGACAGATTTGTGCACATAGGACATACAGGGCATCAAGTGTACAAAATGGTTCAAATCAATGTAAGTCTACTGTCTTAATGTACATGCGCATGTAAGTGCGTGTGTTTGTGTTGTTTTACTGAACATATTGGGTTGGTTATGTTACGGTTAGGTTTAGGGTTTCGGGATAGGGTTAGGTACGTTTCTGGTCCCCACAATGATAGAAAAATATATGTGTGTGTTAGTGTGTGTGTGTGTGTGTGTGTGTGTGTGTGTGTGTGTGTGTGTGTGTGTGTGTG